>APFE031666908.1:62435-100424 GCA_000404065.3 Pinus taeda
ACCTGTTCTATTACAAACAGGAACGAACCACTCCTTCTTAGGGTTCGCATTTAAACTAAGTTGGACTCACCGGAAGGGTGAGCTTATAATCAAGCATATGTTATCCTCCTCAAGCTTGTAAAAAATAAAGAGGTACTTGCCAGAAATGGTGGGGGAAGAGAGAAAAGTGAGTCTGTTTGTCATACTTTATAACCACTCTTGAACACGACACTTTCATTCACCTGGGTTGGGAAATCCTTTACCTAACAGTTGATCAAACCATATTGAAGGTCTTCAGCCGGTTTCTGGGTATTAACTTTGGGTCAATCATCACCAAACCATCTGTCATGTCGTTATGTGTTCACAAGAGGTCAGTGCAAATAAGCCATTCATCTGCAAAATGTCTGTCATCCATCTTGACCATCCCTGAGTCATTCCTTGCAACTAAATTTCTTCAGCTTGATCTATGATTTTGTGTTGTGGGCTTGCCTACGACGGATCGCTTTCTATTGACTTCAACTCATTATCTAGAAAGATGATCTAGGGATCGTCAGTACCTTGAGATCTGCATGCCTCAATGGCAGGTTTCTCGCCTTTGATGACAGTTTACATCATTGACTTTCGATCAAGGGATCCCATGACATGTTTGACATCGACACATCTTATCACATCTCATGGATTGTACTGAGTACTTTGAGAGCCATTGTCATTATTGGTGGTTTCTCTCACGCTTGTTAACAGTTTACATCATTGACTGGTAATCAAGCGGCTTCTACCATGTTCGACTTCGACACATTAATTCGCATGGATAGAATCGTATTGTTTCGAGACGTAGAAATGAAGACCCTGGATCTAGTTTCCACCATCCAGGCTGCGAGGAATTTTGTATTCATTATACTATGGACTATTCATAAACAGATGGCTCCGTCCATACTGTGTCCACATGGGTCTGCACTTATGATGTGTTGCAAGATCATTCCTATATCAGAGTAGTAGTTAGTCTTCTAGTCAGTTTTCAGTCTCTTAGTTAGTTTTTATCTGAGTATGGGAATGCCTACCTCAGCGATGATATGGTCTCATATATATATATATATATATATTGCATTGAATGTTTTTATAGGTTCCAACCGGGCTCTCCACAATATGATCCTCGAAATGATAAAGTACTTCACTCTTCCTAAATGATAAATGAAAAATCCTCATCTACTACAGACTTCGCACTTTAGGGGGCAATCTGTTATACAAAAATATCGTCACCTTGATTATTTGCAGTCAGTATAGGTCTATCGCCACCTATACCAGCCTCCTAAGCAAGTCTCAAACCTCAGCTCTCCAAAACAAGCTTTGGAAATGAGAGAAAGACATCAAAAAAGCAATGTAACACTGGTTCCGCACTTTCTCTCACTTTTGCCTGCGGGCCCGCACCTTTTATTCAGAGTACCTACATAATTATACGCTCTGTATATAAATGGGAGGGTGCGTACCCCTGTGAAAGTCAAAAGGCGCAATTTTTATCTTAAAAAACTCACTTTGGGTTAATTCTAGATGTTTCTAGAAGGAATTTTGATGTGGATTGTTCGCTCCAAAGTGGTTCATGCATCCCAAAAGAGATGGAGCTAATCCCTTGTTAGGAGGAGCTATCCCTTTGAAGGAGGATTCTATCCCTTTGAAGGAGGACCTAGTAACTGCCCTCCATTGCACTATAAATTGAGGCATTGGGTTAGTGGATAGGGAGGTTAGAAGCTGAACATTTTTTAGGGTAAATGCTGGTGAAATCAAGGCTTCCTATTTGAGCTTAAGAGGAGAGATCACATACCTTTTTGGCTTCATTGGGGAGTGAGTGAAGTTTGTCAAAGTAGAGGAGATTTTTTGTTGGACCCTGGGAGGAGCTTGTACAGCGTCAAGGCAAAGGTTGTAAAGTTCTTCTTATTTTGAATTAATACGATCAAGCTCATTTTTCTCAACAAGTATCTCATGTTATTTGTTTCATGGATTCCTTGACTTTCATGTTAAATATGTTTTATAATACTGGTTATTCAGGTGCTATTTAATCATTTGCCTTGTTTGCATTTGCAGGTTTGCGACAAAGGAACTTACTTGGATCAAAGGAGTGAAGGCATCCCCGAACTTGCGTTGGACATGAGGTAGGCCTTAAATACGCTTGTTTGCCATTATTTATAAAAGCACATTTAAAGAAAGATAGTGTCTGGTTGGTTTGCTTGTCATTAGGTCTTCTTTAGATTCTAGGAAGGTCTATCGTGTCCGCAAGATCGACTCATTCTGCATGACACACACCTCGTCTGCTTTATCCTGGCATCCCATATGATTCTTCGATTGATGATTTCCCCTCTAAAAACCCATTTCTCGATGTTTCTACTTCCAATCATTCACATGATACATTGGATGTCAGTCTCTCATCACAGTGTGGAGAGGACACATCTTCCTTCAAAAATCCATCCAATCTGTCATCTGTAATTTCTGCAAACATAGAGGGTGAACATCCTTGCTTCTCATCTACCGCTCTACTCGATTCATCAAATCATGAGGATGTCGACAAACATCTTGAATTTTCTAATCCTCATTGTCATGATCTCTCTACTTCTTCATCTGATCACGATGTTGATTCAATCATTGTTAATTTGTCTAAGACACTGGTCTACAATGATCTATTTGTCAACGAAGTTAAAACACCCCAGACTATCGAGGAACCTTCACCCGAGGTGATGGTTATGTTAGGCCCTCATTTTCTTGAGGTTGGTTTCACTTCTGATTAGGAAATTGTTGAAACACACAAGGCTCCTCATCAATCTCTGCTTTGCTTTAAAGATCAACCAAACACCCAGATTTCGCTTCCTCCACTCGAACTTCATGATCCCATCACTCATGCAATGGAGGAAACTTTCACAATAAGCACACTTTCACAACGTAAGTGGTATACCTTCCTCATGTTTTCTTGCATATCAGAGTCAAGAGAATGCATACACTCAACTTCTACATGTAGTGTAGCACAACACCATGGCAAGTCCATAGTGTGCATGTCATGCACTTTCCCTCATTTTTGTTCTATGGATGCTTGTAAACTCGAAGTGTGTTTCTCTTCACTGTTATATCTTTCTTGTTTGTTGGTTCACATAGCTATCATTTTCGTGAACCATGCCTTCACCAACATGGGTCGAGAAATGTGCTAGTCGTTTGGAAATATCACTTCACGTGATCAGGCCCATGCACTGTCAGCTTAGGAGTAGCAGTAGTGTTTTCTTTTGAGTTGTTTGCTTGCATGCATGTTTTCTTCTTTATTTTTGTGTTTGCTTGCTTGCATGTTTGTTTACTTTCTTTTCATATGCATTTTCTTCTTATTCTTGCTTTGCTTTTTGGTTTGTTTTCTTGTTTATGTTCGTAGGTTAGTTTCACATGAACCGTGCACAACTCTTGAAACAAGTTGGGTAAAGTACAAGAGGACATGTACAACTATCAACATTGGTTATCTATTATCCACTCCCTTATGTAAGAACTTGTTGTCTTCAATCCATGACACATCAATGGAAAATACGTGTCGTTCGAAGTGAACATTGGTGAAAACACAACGCTTGCACGCTAACTAGTGTCACCTACTCTAGTTGGTTGTTTTTGGGAAAACCCTTGGCATCTTAGTCAAGTAGAGTAAGGTGAGGGGGAAAACCTTAACAAGCATGTCAGAGGTACATATAAACTATTTCTCTAGATAAACAACCTCTTCTTCTCTCAATAAGTTGGGATCCCTCTTCCACCTCTTAAATGAATAAGTGCCATGCAGAGTTACAAAGTGGAAAATGAAAAAAACGAAAAAGTGAAAAATTTCAAAAAAATGAAAAATGAATAAGGCAAAAGAAGAAAAAGGCTTCCTGTACAGAGAGGTGATGCAAGTAACTCCACTAGGATATTGACTAGGCTAGCTGGTAGTGGAACCATGATTGTGTTCTTGCGTGACTCCGTCGAGGTACTGGCGAGGCCTGCTGGCAGTGGAGCAACACCAAAGATGAAACTAAGACTCTAACAACTATATAACTTTTGCATCATATACTCCTCAACCCCAATCGAAACAAATTTTTTGGCTTGGATTAGAATGTGTGTCTACTGACAAAGGGCTTGGCAGATGCTACATCTTACAATCAAACAGTGTGGAAACCAGGACAAATTGAGAACTTACAATACTTTCAGAAATGTTAAACTTTTTATTCACGATCAAGGTCCATTCAGAGAGATGGAGTTCTACCATTGTGTTGCAAAATGTTGTAGAGGCAACAACCACCCTCCAAAATTTTACCTTAGATTCTTTTTGGAGCCTCCCTACCAACCTTTCATAGCAGCATGTCTTGTCTTGTAAAGTACACAAGCTGCCATGATTTTCTTGTAGAATGATATCCTGTCCATCAAAGCTTGTTGCATCCCCCTCACAGGTTGTTTCAATAGACTTGGTCCAGTTCTAGGCTAAGGAACTAGCTTAAGAAATTGTGCAATTCTAGAGGGAAACCAACCTTCCTTACAGAAATTACGTAGTTTTGTTTAGCAACCTGTTCAGCTCTAGAATTGCACAAATATTCTTGTCATTATTCACCAGAAAATTTGTGCAATTCCTCCCATCAGGATTGCTTAGCTTAGAAATTACACAATCCTAGGTAGCAGTTAGCTAGTCTACCCAGAAATTGCGCAATCCCTCTAGGAAACTAGCCCAACTCCCTCCCAGAAATGCACATTTTTTCCTCCCAGCTGAGCAGACTATTACATGTGTAGATGAGTTGACTGGTTCCCTCCGAGATTGAGAAAAATTGATTTTCATGAATGGGCTACTCCTCCCAAGGCAACATGCAAAGGTATCCCTTAATTTAGGGATCTATTTTTAGCAGTTGGAGGTTACATGCAACGATCATTTTAGAAACATCCCACCAAGAGTCGCTTTCCATAGATTTGTGGCATGTGCATCACAACCTCAATTTTATCAAAACTAATCAGCTGGACACTGCAGAGCTCATACCTCACATCGACCTTGCGAACTTTGACATCCCACATTACATCATTACATATAGGAGTTGTCAGCACATTCAACTCAACTCTTTTGGGGTAAGCCCACTTTTCATGTCTCACACTGTGTTTCTGGCACATTTTATGTTTCACTTCATATGAATGTTGTATGCTTGATTTCAGTGAGCGCTTTTTGTCTCTTTGATGCATACTAGCTTGTACTAGCACCATTTCAGTTTCTGTTAACATCTCACTGCTATCGCATGCATGACATTGTTTTGCACGGACGGTCGTCGTTGCGGTGACTCACTTCACACACAAGCATGCTTTCCCATTTTTCCAATTCTGCACTTGATGTTTGCATGAATGAGCATTCACTCTTATTTTCACTCGTCTGATCATGCTTTCACACTTCTCATGTTTTCAGTCAGTCATCGGTCAAACTGGGCTACCTTGGCCTAGACCATGCCTTGCCTGACTAGCACTGCGCATTTCTGGAAGCAAAGGTTGTTCCTTCCCTCCAGAAAATGTGAAAATCTAGCGAGACACTAACCTCCAGGCTTGCATTGTTCAATTCTTGGAGCTAGTGTCCCGTTGGCCCTAGAAATTGTGTAATGCATTTTGCTGGTTGCATGTCACTGCTGACTGAAATTGTGCATTACACAGTTTCAGTCCTTAGAAGGCTAGGCTGGACTATGCATTGCATAGTTCCAGCAATCAGTCAGCCTCCTGGCATCCTGGACTGTGCCTTGCGCAATTTTGGCAGTCAGTATATCAAACTCTCCGTGGAAAATGCGTGACCTTCATGATCAATTACACAAGTATGTTGCAGGTCAGTTCTCGAGCTCGTTTTGGTTTTCGACTGTCAGATTTCTTGCCATGAGTGTTGCCATGTCTCCAGGTATCGTAAGTGTTCATCTGCCTCTTAGCAGCATAGTTATAATGGTTTCCAGGAGAGTAGAGTCAAAGACACCATTTAGAGCACACTTAGGGATGCATTTGATCAAGCGTTTATGGACTTGCCTACCCAAGAATACATCAAGTTGTTTGTAGACAAGGGCATCAAGGTATAATGGCAACAACATCACATGAAGTAGCACCATGAACAACATTTGAAGGCATTAAAGAGAGAGTCCATACAGGTTGCTTGAATTTTTTTTTTTAATTTTGTGGAAAAACCTATGAGCAGTTTTGACACCAATGTTTCAGACTAGCTTAGTGAGTCCATCATTAGGGGTTTCCAGGTATTAGTTAACTTTAGACCGTCATACCAGATGCAACAAATGTAGGAGGAAGGTTGTTGACAATACAGGCACAAAACAAATTTGTAAGCTCAAGTAGATCCACTTTTGATGAAAGCAACTTTAGGGACTCAGGCTATGAGTTAATGATGTGACATGGAGATAGTGCAAAGACAGAGAAAAGAACAGAGAAATAGTTGCATGAGCTAAAGCAACAACTCAAGGAAGAACAAGAACTGCAATGGATGAGAGAACAAGTTGCAGCAAGAACAGCTACAATAGTGGGCACAACATGCACTCACGGATGGAACTGCACCAATACAAGTTATAGATCCATCCCAACAGCTGGCACAGAGTAGACATGGTGAGTAGCGTTGTTGATCACATGCAAGGAAATTTAGTAGCATGCATGTAACTATGCGCTTGCATGAAATCTAACCCATTTGGCACTCTCATCGAGGCAAAGACAAGAAGCAATTCCAACTGGAGCTGAACATGCAGTTGACAGTTGATATGTATGACCACCAGCACACACTGGAATATCAACATGGACACTATGCGTCAGTGTGTTGCTGGTTCAGTTGCACCCAAGAAGACCATGTGCATGTTAGCAACAAGTTGGATGGAAGAGCCACACCAATGCATCGGCGTGAAACAAAGGCAAGAGTTCACTTCAGCAAGATGTCACCATGGAGCGCATGCACAACATCACGAATGACCAAGCTTAGCATCAGCTCACCACCTTCAACATCACAAGCATGTAAAAGAGTTGGTATCATCACAATGGACTGAGTGTCTGCGATGTCTTACATGGCTTTCTCAAGCCATTTTGTCTCACATGGGAACATGTGCATTGTAATGTAACGTCTTTTTAAGTGGAAGTTTGAGTGTTGATAGTCGAATGTAATGGTCATAGAGTAGATGAAGAGTCATGAGGGTAGATGAACTGTCACAAAGAGGAATATCAAGGGTCACCCCACCCTTTTCTATAAATAGAACCTCATAACTCATTGTAAAGGCTTTTGGTCAGTCAAGCTTCTAGTAGCACTGAGAGAAATCTTGGAAAGTATTATAACGAGCCTTGTCTTCTCCACTGCGCAGAGCTAGTACATCTCTTTGGAGGAGTAGGCAGTTGTGGCTGTAGTGTTCCACAGTCGGAACTAGTGGTTGGACATGGATGTATTGTATGACTGTAACATACACTTCTTAATATAATAGAGCCAACACATTTCATGCATATGTTGTATTGTATTCTATGCTATCTAGCTTACTCTAAATGATATATGTATTTTTTTGCTTACGCATGCATGTATGGACTATTCTGTCTAAGTATGTATAAATCTTTCTCAAATGTGTTGTTGGTTTAACCATCTCTTTGATTTTCTCGCTAACTTGCTTTCCATCTTGTGATGCATCTTCGTTCATGTGTTCCCGTCCAAGTGCTGTACTATTATAGGTTTCCAAGGGGCACACTCACTTCACCCTTAGTTTTTTAGAACCTCTCATGCACCTTCTTTGACTTACTACAACTATCACACCCTTGCTATCAACAAGGACATCTTAGTTGCCTCTGTGCGAAATCACGGTCAAGACATTACTGTATGACCCACTGTTGGGACTCCTACACCAAACGGTTTGAGGTTTGATTAGGACTTCTTACCCAAGAGATCCCCTTACATGCTGGTGACTCCATCACCCTCAACATCATGTTATTTAAATCCCAATTTGAATATGTCTCTTGTCAACATATTTACAGGGAGTGTAATTAGGTTGCCGACCAATTTTCCAAGACGGTCATGCTCGAGCCCGAGGGAATCTAGATCATAAAGAAAAAGCAGGGTGATGAACACTTCTAGTACTATCATCGGTCATACATAAATCAGAACTACTTGAGGGCCAACATACCCTAAATTTTGTAGTGTATTTCTGTATTTTCCTTATAGTACGTGACATATACATACTTGTATATAATTTCTTCAGAACAAGTTCACGATACACCTTGCATGGGTTTTTTTGTAAGATATATTTTTTGATGGCTACGGCCCAACATATGCATATGCCACTCAGGCATCTACAACATGTAATTTTATTTATAATAGAAAATTGGGATTTTCCCCCGGGGACAAAATATTCATTAAGTTAAATTTTATATAATATTAATTTTTGTACTTTAAGTTATTATATATATATATATATAATATATTTATTATATTAATATAATAATAATAATATTTTTAATAATCATTTTCAATGAAATAACACAATGATAATATGTCCATAAAAACACCCATTCATCATCAATCAAATTTCTCTACTCCTTTAACATATTCTCAATTACCAGAAGCAAAAATACGTTGATATATTATTCTACAAAGGAAAGTTGAATTATATATATATAATTATATCTATATCTATATATATAATATATATATATATATATTATATATATATTATAATATATTTTATATATATATTATACCAAAAACTCATTTGGTTCAACCAACAAATAAGGAAAGATATAATGCTCCCATTTGATCAACCATCTTCCCTGTAGCCTCATCGGGCCCAAACTGCTTCCACTACACTTTAACCTCCTTTATTTCTCTGTTTTGGACCATGAGATATTTCTGTCGTAATATGCATTATGGCTCTAGCTGGAACTCTCCTTCTAGTTCCAATTGCAATACATACCAACCAATCACATGATTAACATCTTATACATATCACTTAAGAAATTAAACATGGAAAACATCATGGACTTTCATTAATGGAAATAGTGTAAGTGTGTAAACCATTGGTCCAATCCTCTCAAGGATCTCAAGAGGTCTGCAATACCGAGGTGTTAGCTTGGCACATGACCTGATCCCCACTGAGTTCCTCTTGGGATTGATGCACAAGTACACATTCTCCCTAACTTGAAACTCCTTGAATGCCCTATGTTGATCATAAATATTTTACCTATCATGTGTTGCCCTTAAATTTATTTGGATAACTTACATCTCCTGCTCCATCTCTGCCAACATATCTAGTCTAATCAACACCCTGTTCACTAGATCACTCTAGTTGATAGGAGTATTACAAATCTTCCTGTAGAGAGCCTAAAATCGACTTATCTTCAATTATTCTTCATACCTATTGTTATAAGAAAAATCCACCATTGGAAGATACTCCTCCCACTTCCTCTGTTCGTGCATGACATACATCCTAAACATATTCTCAAGGATCATGTTAACACTCCCTGTCTTTCTATATGTCTGTGGATGATAATGTGTGTTGAAGGCTAACTATGTCCCTTATCCTACAAAAAATTCCTTCCAAAACCTAAAAGTGAACTTGGCATCTCTGTTTGATATAATCTTCTTGGGAATGCCACATAGCCTCACTATCTTCTTGATGAAGATATGAGCTACCTCACTAGATGAATTAGTAGACTTCACTACAATTAAGTGAGCTACCTTGCTCAACCTATCAACCACAACCATGATGGAATCATGTTTTATAGATGTATGTGACACTTCTATAATGAAGTCCATGGAAATCACTAACCATTTCAATTCTAGAATCACAATAGGATACAATAGACCAGTTTGATGCTTGTATTAAACTTTTAATGGCTGATAGTCCAAGCAACTTACAACAAACTCAACCACATCTTTCTCCAAATTATACCAATAATAGAAGTTCTTGATTGATTTCAAATTCTTCTAGTATCCTGGGTGGCTTGAATATGGATCGACATGAAAGTCTCTCAATATAAGCTTCTTCAACTCGCTAATATGTGGCACATAAATCTTGCTATTGAATATAATAAGCCATATGTTGTGACGTAATATTCCTCATCCATATCACCTTCACCTTGTTCTTTCAACCTCTAATTCAGTTGTTGGTACTTCTTATCATGTTTCCCTACATGTAAGATCCACTCTTGTAAATATGTCCCATAAGAACCCACAAATGAAATATGATTCACTTACACTCTCCTATTAAGGGCATCCACAACCTTGTACACTTTTCCCTTGATGTACTTGATTTCAAAATCAAACTCACTAAGAGTATCCAACCATATTTCTTGACTTGTATTTAGATTGGGTTGGTTAAACAAGTACTTCAATCCACTATGATCACTCAACGATTTGAACCTCCTTCCAAGAAGATAATGTCTCTAGATCTTCAATGCATGAATGATCATTGCTAAATCAACATCATGAGTCACATAGTTATGTTTGTGCTCATTCAACTTCCTTGATTCATCTCAAGCCACCTGCCCTTCCTACATTAAGACTCAACCAAGTCCTTCTTGCAAGCATCTGTACAAACGAAAAACTCCTTATCGGGATTTGTAATATTCAAAACTAGGGCTTTTGTAAGAAAATGTTGATCTGATCAAAGATAGTTGCACACTCTTCATTCCATTCAAACTTCTTCCCTTTCCTCTACAAATATGTAATAGCAAAACAAATCTTGGAAACATTCTTGATGAATCAACTATAATAAAATTCTAGTCCCATGAATGATCTAACCTCATCCACATTCTTCAGAGCTCGCCACTCCATGATAGCCTTAATATTTTCCACATCCACTTCTATATCCTCCTTGGAAACAACATGTCCCAAGTAATGAATCTGAGTCTGAGAGAAACTGCACTTGCTAAGAATGGAATACAATAGATGCTCTCTCAACAATCTCAATACTATTGCAAGGTACTCTACATTCTCTTCATCATTCTTTTAGTACACTAATATATCATCAATGAATACTATCACAAACTTATCCACATAAGGGTGCAACACATTGTTCATCAAACACAATAAGGTGGTTGGAGAATTCATAACACCAAAAAGAACCACCAAAATCTCATAGTGTCAATACCTAGTATGGAATGTAATCTTCTATATGTCTTCTTCTCTTATGTGCACCTGATGATATGTTATTCTCATATCAATATTTGAAAACATTTTTTCTCCCTTCATTTGATCAAACAAACCATCAATTCATGACAACGGATACCTATTCTTGATATTCACCTTTTTGAACAACCTTTAATCAATACACAATCTGAGAGTAACTTTCATCTTCTTTACAAACAACACTAGTGCACCCCAGGGAGATACACTTGGTCTTATGTATCCCTTATCAAGCATCTCTTTAAGATGCAAATTCTACTCCACCAACTCTGGAATTCTCATCATATACAGTGCCTTAGATGCTGGTGTTCTTTCTAGCATCAACTCAATAGAGAAATCCACCTACCTATGAGGTTAGAACTCTGGCATCTCTACAGGAAACACATCCTGAAACTGTTGCAAAAAATGGTACTTCCTTAAGACTTCATCATTCTCATCTTCCATCCCTTTGTCACTGCAAACATGTACCACAAAAAATAAACATACTTTCTTGTGACTATGCTTGACTTGCATAGTTGTAACCATTCCCATTGATGTAGGCTTCTTCTTTCCACGAAAGACTCTCTTTTCTCCATCATCATCTAGACACACAATGGCCTTTTCATAGAAATACACCTTGGTCCTATGAATGAAAAACCAATCCATTCCCAAAGGCATGCTATATGAACGCAAAGGGAGCACATTTAGATGTGTTGATGTAGGCATACCATTAGGCTCAAATGGACAAGATCTCACCTAGTGATGAACTCTTTGCTTGCTCCCTGTTATCACCCCAAGAAACTCTCCTAGGTTGTATCTCAGAGATGCTCAGAAACATTACAGACTCAACTTAATTTTGGAAATGGATGAATGGAAGGAATGATGCTTGCTCAAGCCAGATAACCACTTCTACTATGCTTAACTCCAGACATGGGTGAACACACCCAGACTACAAGGCTTTAGACCACCAATTACTCAGAGTTTAAGAATTAGGTGAATATGGAGAATACTGAGCACACCAGTAGATGTACAGGACCCTGTGATGGCCGACTGCAACTAATAAAGAGATCTGCAAATCTATTTCCTAATGCACACACAGGATAATAGCTCTTGGGCACCAAGAGACATGCATAAAGCATACCTAAAAGATTCAAACATAGAGGTGGGATGACAACCCCTCTAATGCAAATATCAAGAGCACATGAATAAATGTATAATAGGCACAACCTATAACATAGAAGAAGTGGAAAGTGAGCAATTAACAGCAAAAGAAGCATGTATTAGCTGAAAATGAAGACCAGACGCTGCAAGTATCAAAGTAGTTACAGTGTCTAGAAGTTGAACCTTACATCAAAACAACAACCATCAACCATCATCACATTTGTGTTCTAGGTATATATAGAGTTTGATTACAAAATGCTCTATTGTTCTATGCGTGGAGGGGTCATAATTGACCACCAACTGCTTTAACTATCTAGTATGGGCATCTACTATGATCTGCTGCTTCAATGAATGCACTTGATCTTCTCTGATATTCTGTTATCCTTCTTAGCAGGTGGAAAAATGCTCCATAACTGCTGAATGAGTCCAATTTCTCGAGGCATGTCCTTTTCACCCTCAGCCACTCTATTTCTTTAATGTGGTTGTTGGGTAGGAAATGCACCAAGTACTTGGTAGATGATGACTATCGTCCTTCAGGTGCATGTAACAATCAAAGGTGGCGTACTGCATAGTGGGTGGAAGATCTAGTTAGCGTAGCAATATCGGCTGTCGGATGAAACCGATGGATGGTGGAGATCTTGTGTTGGAAGAAATCAGGAAGAAACGAGAACAAACAAACATTAGCCATTGGATCTCGGGTGGACGGAACTCACGGTTATCGGGGAAAAAGGTACATGGGAGATAATGAGACGGGAATGTACGAAAGGACAGTAAGCGGTATTCCCTGCACCACTTTTCAGAGGTGGGCGGTAAATGTACGTGGCCCTGCGATCATGCTAATTGCATGACGTGTGTCGGATGGGACAGGCCGATAACCACCTTCCCCGCGGGTTAATGCGCGGGCAGTTCATAGGATCGGGAGGAGCAACATTGTCTGATTGTGGGGAGAAGATGATCAGATGGTGGGGAAAAACTGGGTGAATTATGTGTGGCGTGGGACCATCAAATCGTGGTGTAGAAAATCAACGGTCGTGATGACAGGTTATGGAGGTGCAAGGGCACATGATCATGATTGTATGGGGCTTTAGGCCTTAGCGAGCGGGGACCAGAGCAAAGGATTTTATATGATTTTTAAACTAACAAGCATATGTAGAGGAGATAATAGGGGAATGGACGAGGAAACAGAAAGAAATGAGGACATCAGGTGCAGGCCTCCTTGAATATAACTAATGACTGATTTCACTTCTTCTCCTCGGGCATTAGCAACCTATAGAAGAGCTAACACTGGCTCCTTCTAGGGACGAAATCCTCCTTGTGAGGTCTCAAGAACTTGCAAATCAATGCCTTTCTGATAAAAACTATTTAGCAAAATTCCTAGTGTTCCATTGGGCATAGAGTCTGATTAATCCTACTCCAAAGCTGATAAAACAAAATATTTACAATTTTAAGGCCAAAAGACCTTAAACAACATAAATTTTGAAAACGCCGATTAACTGGGCCATCAAAAACTACTTCTTCTCCCATGCTTTGCAGTATGAAATTATTGTTCCCTTGGATCTGAGAAATAATAAAAGGCCCTGTCCAGAAAGCATCAAACTTCCCATGGTTGCCTTTCTTTTCTTTTAGTGCATCCCACTGCAGAACCAAGTCTCCAACCTGAAAATTAATTATTTTTTCCCTTTTGTCAAAAGCTTCCTTGATCTTTCTGATGTGATGCAAACTTTTCAATTAGTTGTTCTCTAATCTGATGTACTTATGCTAAATCGGTGATTCTTTTTGCCATGTCTTCTTCCCCATTTTGTTCTTGTTGCAGGAACTTTGCTACACGGAGAGTAAGCTGGATTGGAAATACTGCCTCTGTGCCATACACCAACTTGAATGGAGAATTCCCTGTGGATCTCTTAATGGTCACTTTGTTAGCCCAAAGCGCATATTTGAGCTTAGAATCCCAATTCTTTTTGCTTTCTAGAAGCTTTTTAATTATCCCTATTAGACTTTTATTTGAAGATTCTGCTAGACCATTTCCTTGAGGATAATATGAGGTGGAATGAACCAGTTTAATGCCCATTGAATCACACATATCCACCAATTCTTTCACCCTGAACATTGTTGCATTTTCTGTGACTAATTTATGTGGACAACCATATCTAGTAAAGATATTTTCAATTAAAAAATTCATGACCACATTATGATCAGCCTTCCTGGTAGGGATTGCTTCAATCCACTTAGTGAAATAATTAGTGGCTACTAATATCCATCTATGCTAGCCACTGCAATGTGGGTTGATTTCTCCAATGAAATCCAAGCCCCACTGCTGAAAAGGTCCCTTTGCATGTATATGTTTTAAGGGCGGAGACTTTAATTGTTGTTTCCCTTCAAATCTTTGGCATCTGTCACAAGATTTAACAAATGAAAATACATCAGAAAATAAGGAGGGCCAATAATATCCAACTCTGATTATTTTGTGGGGTATAGTCTTCTAATAGTGGTGCCCTCAACACATGCTAGAATGAAACTAATGCATAACGTCCATTGACTGTTGTTCAGACACCTCAAAAGCATTCTAGATGGATACCTCCAATAGAGCAGATTTTCATTGATGCAATATTTAGCTACTCTAAGCTTAATAGTTCTAGCTTGACTTTGAGTAAACCTAGGAGGGATTTCTAGCTTCAGCAAGAATTTAGCTATTGAAGAATACCATTCAGAAGAAGCTAGATTTTCGGCCACTGACTTCTTTCTCTCTAGTTCAACTGCTTCCTCTTCTTTTGTTCGAACATCTTTTACATTTGTGCCCATGAGATTAATGTCCATTGTTCTGCAATTTTCTTCAGCTAATAACCTGGCAAACCCCGACCTCTAACAAGTTTGGTGGGCTTCAGCTCTATATTGAATCCAATCAAATTTGCAATCCATTTAGCCCTTCTTCCATCAGCACCAGGCTATGTTAGGACATCTTTTATTGCAGTAGAGGGTACATATGCAATTATCTTGGAATGCAAGATATAAACTTTGAAAGCTTGATAGCATACTTCAGCTCAGCATCCCTTACGGTTTTGCTGAAAAATGCCACTAGATGCTCTAAGCCTTCCTCATATGTTTACAATAAAACTGCTGCAAGGGTGTCTTCAGAGGAAAAATAAAATATATGGAACTCCCTGCTGTAATCTAGACTAATTAAAGTAGGAGCCTCCATAATAGCTTTTCTAATGGAATCAAATTATTTTCTTGATGCATCGGTCCATTTGATCTCTGACCTCTTTTCCAACATGAAGGTAATATGCTTCACAAGTTCTACAAAATTTGGTATAAACCTCCTTACAAAATTGATCTTGCCTAGAAAGAACTGGACATCCTTCTTTGATCTCGGGATAGACAAAGTTTGTATGGCCTTGACTCTTTCTGGGTCAATTCGGACACCTATAGCAGACACAACATGTCCTAACAACTTGCCTTCTTCGAAAGCAAATTGTGACTTTTTAGGATTGACTGAATCCCAAACCTTCTGCACTTCTGGAAAACTTTTTTCAAATGTTGTAAATGGTCATAATGGCTGCTAGAGTATACTGTTATATCATCAAGGTAGATAAGGACAAATTTATCCTTCTCTCCCACAAATGCTATATCCATAGCTCTCTGAAAGGTGGCTCCAGCGTTCATCAGTCCAAAAGGCATCTTAGCATACCTAAAAGTTCCCCAGGGAGTGGTGAATGCAGTCTTCTCTTGGTCATCTAGATCTACAACAATCTGATTAAAGCCTGAAAATCCATCCATGAAAGACATCAGTTTGGCTCCTGAGACTTTTTGCAGAAAATGCTCCATCTTGGGCAGGGGATAGTTGTCTTTCTTGGAGCATTTGTTTAAATTTTTGAAATCAACACAAATTCTAATTTCTCCACTTTTCTTCCTCGCCACTACTAAATTAGCTATCCATTTTGAATATGTGAGAGGGACTATGATCTTGGCAGCGAACAACTTTTTAATTTCTTTTTCAATTAGAGGGAGGAGCATAAGATTTATTGGTCTCGGCCTCTGTCTGAAAGGTGTGGTGTCTTTCTCTAGAGGAATTTTAAGCTAGATGATCTTCTTGTCATATGTTTTCAGGTCACTATACTCTCAGGCAAATACATTAGCAAATTGCTTCATTAAATTGTAATATTCAGGACTTTGGTCAGTAGACATATGAGTGGATAGATTTATATATCTAGGCTGACCTGGACTTCCTATATCATGCTTACAGACTGCGGATTGGTTTCCTTTTTGAGCATCCTTGTAAGGGCCATCATTCAAGTCAAACAATCTTTCTAAAGGAATTAGACCCTTAGGTATATGATTACTGGGCAACTAGACAATACTATCATTACCAATTTTATTTCTAAGCTTTGATTGGGGGATTTCCTGCAAAGCTTCATTCTCTTGGTCAATTTTCATTTCAGAAAATTCATCAGTGACTTGCAGGAGCCTATTTACTTCATCATCATCTTCAAAAACTTTCTAATGGTGGACATTATCAGGCAAGGATGGTCTATACTTAATTTGGACTTCATAAACTAGTTTGGGAGGCATGGGAGAGATGAACATGCTAGCAGACACAACAAGGGAATCAACAAGCTGATTTTTGGCTCTACGGATGTATGAGATACAAAAACTATTGAAAGAATCTTTGAGTCTCCATACCTCATCTCTGTATGCTTTTAGCCTTGGGTGCTTTGCTTAAAATGTTCTCTTTACTTGCTGAATTATTAGATCAACATCTGCAAACACCTTATGCTTGTGATTCCTCTGTCTTTAGCTACGTTCAGTCCTAATATCAGAGCCTCATATTCTGCTATATTATTTGTGACTTTGAAGGCTAGCTTAAATGACAGCTGTGTGCTTTCTTGTTGTGGAGATACCAGTAGCACCCCTATTCCTGCAATCTCCCTAGAACACACTCCATCAAAGAACATCTCCAAAACTTGACTTCCTTGCTCTTCCTTGGCCTGAACTATTTGTTTCCTGAGTTGCATTGAGGCCTTATGAGATTCTTCTATTTGGAGAATACATTCTCAAAAAATAGTGTCCACAACATAAATGGGATGATTAGAAGGATCTTTTTCATCACTCATGATGTATGCCAGCTGTGCTTCTCTGTGCAATCTCCTGCTTTCTCCTCCAAAGCCTGGGACAGTGGCATAATATAGATCATTCTGTAATATCCCACCTATTCTCTTAATCCATCCTCTGGACAGCAGCATGCCAAACTTGGGAGGGACATCTTCTACCATAATGTTTGTTACCATGCTCTTCATGGGCAACCGAGTTAGGGTAATGGCTAAATATTTTAACAGTCCCAAGCATTTCACTTTCCTTGAATCAAATGAGAATAAATCATGATATGGTCTGGTGATATCAAGGCCTAGTTCTTCCATGACAGCTTTTGGCATTAGATTGTGGCTAGACCCAGTGTCTAACATGCAATTGTGGAGGATTTTGTCATGAATAGTCAAGGAGACATAAAAATATCGAGAATTATCATCAACATGATCGGTCATTGGGCTTAGCACAACTATAGGCCTATCATCTTGTAAATTGATAGAGTCAGTGGAGGATAGACTTTCTAAACACTTCACTCTTTACAAGTTCTAATAGAGGCACAGATATTTTCCATTTCTGAACTTATGCTTCAAAGCTGAAAGGGGAAGGAGACTTCTCAGGACCTCTTACCTCTTGAATTGGAGCTTTGAGGATGACTGGATCATCTACTAGTCTTCTTTGTTTGGTATTCTGTGACTCTGTTTGGACAACAACTCTTTGGGCAAGATTCTCCTTGACATTATCTGCTTGTGACCTCAGATTATATCTTTGCTAATCACCAGTCTACAGAACAACCTCTTTGTCCCACTCTTGACTAGTTTGGTCCTGTATTAATGCTTCTTCGTATTCAGCCAATGTCAAGAAGGCAGCACTACCTTTATCTTTCATGCAATGCATTTCATCCTCCTCTTTGAATTGTTCCTCTTCCATGACTACATTCTGGAAAGGAGCTTTAACTCTTTTCTTTTCCTTTGGTTCTTTTCCCCTCTAAATGATTTTCAACTACTCATTTTCTCTTTTGTATGGATTTGAATTTCTAGGAGAAAATGTGTTTTGGTGCCTTGTCTTTCCTGGATTCTTCTCAACCTTCAACTTAGATATTTCAGTAGCCAATGACTCTATCATTCTGGTCATTTTATCTAGTTTAGGTTTTGATGATGAAGCAGAGGAAGAAAAAGCCTCATCTCTTTCCCTCCTTCTGTCAGCATGACTTTTGAGTTTTTCTGCAGCCATTATATTGGATTCTACTTCTAAGGCTGCATCTTGCATATCAACTAGAGTGGTGCATCTTCTTTCTCTCAATAATAAGCAAAAAATAAGGGTCAAAAGCATTGGCATAAGTGAGTTTGGCTGAGGTGGGGGTTGGCTTTCCTTCAGCTGGTATTTTACTATACATCCTATTAAATCTTTTATTAAAATCAGGCAAAGATTCCCTGTTTGCTCTCTTCCAGTTACCAAAAGTAGTATGGTAATACAGCAAGTCTTTTTTATCTCCCCAGTGCTTCACAAATGCATCATCTAAGGCTTCAATATCAGCAATAGATCAAGGGGTCAACTCTCTGAACCACTTTCTAGCCTCTCCATCAAGGCTCTGGACAAAAACTCTCATCCACACATCATTTTCACTAATATCTAAGTTATCAGCATAATTGTAAAAAGCTTCAAGGTGTTCTTCAACAGTTACCCCATATGTACCAGTGAAATTAGGCATATATTTTTGATATTCTCTTGCAGGCATGGCATTCAAAGGGACAGGCAAGACCAATGGTCCATACCTAGCAGCTATGATTCTTTCTATCTTCGTAGGTGCTTGCTGGCTTGCCATGACTAGGGTAAATGGAATGATATTTGAAGATTGAATAGTAGGGAATGATGGAACAGATGACAGAGACAAAGAGATGTTATGGGCTGTATAGGATGCTCTCTTTGCACTGAGATCCAAAGAGGAACTAAACAAACCAGAAGCTTTATGAATCTCTGCAGGTGATTCTTCACTAGCAATACAAGGCTCTAATTCTTCAAAAGATACATTCTCAACTATAGCCTCCTCTTGCAGAGATACATAAGATTTCTTGGGCCTACTTGATCCTGATGCTCCTTTCTATGAAGTTTTCTTCAACTTGACAATCTTCTCAAGGTCAGGCACTGGTTTAGCTAGTGATTTCTGAGGATTTCTTCGGGTATGCCTCACAAACTAAGCCAAAACTTCAATGTGGAGTTGCTAGATAGATGATTACAACTAGAAATGTGTCCAAACCTTGTCTATCATCAAAGCTTGGAACTGTGTCATCTCCCAGGGAAGCTGAGCTTCAATCTCTTCTCCCCGGCAATTGCGCCAATTAATGTTATCACCCCAAGAAATACTCCTAGGTTGTATCTATGAGATGCTTGGAAACATTACAGACTCAACTTAATGTTGGAAATGGATGAATGGAAGGAATGATGCTTGTTCAAGCCAGATAACCACTTCTACTATGCTTAACTCCAGACATGGGTGAACACCCCAAGACTACAAGGCTTTAGACCACCAATTACTCATAGTTTAAGGATTAGCTGAATATGGAGAATATTGACCACACCAGCAGATGCAAAGAACCCTATGATGGCTGACTGCAACTAGTAAAGAGATTTTCAAATCTATTTCCTAATGCACAGATAGGATGACAGCTCTCTGGCACTAAGTAAAAAGAAACCTGCATAACACATTCAATAATACCTACAAGATTCTAACACAAAGGTCAGATGACAACCCCTCTAATGCTAAATATCAGGAGCACATGAATAAATGTAAAATAGGCATAGCCTAGAACAGAGAAGAAGTGGAAAGTGAGCAATTAACACCAAAAGAAGCTTGTATTAGCTAAAAATGAAGACCAAACACTGCAAGTATCAAAGTAGTTACAGTCTCCAGAAGTTGAACCTTACATCAAAACAACAACCATCAAACATCATCACATCTGTGTTTTGGGTATATATAGAGTTTGATTACAAAATGCTTTGTTGTTCTATGCGTGGAGGGGTCATAATTGACCACCAACCACTTTAACTATCTAGTATGGGCATCTGCTATGATTTGTTGCTTCAATGAATGCACTTGATCTTCTCTGGTATTCTGTTGTCCTTCTTAGCAGGTGGAAGAATGCTCCATATCTGCTGAATGAATCCAACTATTCGAGGCATGTCCTTTTCACCTGTGGTCACTCTATTTCTTGAATGCATTTGTTGGGTAGGAAATGCACCAAGCACTTGGTAGATGATCACTATCATCCTTCAGGTGCACGGAACAATCAAAGGTGGTGTACTGCATGGCGGGTGGAAGATCTAGTCAGCTTAGAAATATCGGCCGTTGGATGAAACAGATGGATGGCGAAGATCTTTCGGTGGAAGACATCAGGAAGAAACGAGAACAGATGAACATTAGTCGTCATATCTCGAGTGGACAGATCTGACGATTATCGAGGAAAAAGGTGCACAGGAGATAATGAGTGGGGAACGTATGAAAGGACAGTAAGTGGTATTCCCCGCACCACATTTTAGAGGTGGGTGGTAAACGTACACGGCCCCGCAATCACGCTTGTCACATGATGCATGTCAGATGGGACAGGTTGAAAACCACTTTCCCCACAGGTTAATGCGCGGGCAGTTTGCGGGATCGGGAGGAGTGACTACCGTCCGATCATGGGGAGAAGATGATCGGATGGTGGGGAACAACTGGGCGAATTATGTGTAGCGTGAGACTGTCAGATCATGGTGTAAAAAATTGACGGTCATGATGACGGGTTATGGAGGTGCAAGGGCACATGATCATGATTGTATGGGGCTTTAGGTCTTAGCGAGTGGGGACCAGAGCAAAGTCTTTTATATGATTTTTAAACTAACAGGCATATGTAGAGGAGATAATAGGGGAATGGATGAGGAAATGGATGAGGAAATGGAGAAAAATGAGGAAATCAGGTGCAGGCCTCCTTTAATAGAACTAAGGACCGATTTCACTTCTTCTCCTTGGGCATTAGCAACCTGTAGCAGAGCTAATAGTCCTTGTAGCCAACTACACCAACCAATATTTGACATGCACTTATTCATTCAACTGGCACCGATCCACTAGGTCAAGACTAATATAAATATAATTCAATCCATGATAAATCAAAATAGAAGAAACTTGATCACAAGGCTTACATTCTATCTCAATAATAGATTTCTGATGATCTGCGTGTACGTTATCCACTACTACATAGATCTAGGAAATGCTCTGACTAGCATTCCCAACTATCTGCACCTCCTGAGCACTTTAGATCTGAGGCCTACCACCTTGATGTGATCGAAAATCCCTCCTGCAATGGTCTCCAACACAAGTCGAACACGTCAAAGGTTTTTGTCCATCCACATTATTTTGTTGCTCCTGAGGATGAGACCCATGTGTTGATCTCTCAGCTGCATTGAGTTTCTTATGAGGTGCAATATTATCCCTGTCACTTGCACCATGAGATATTCCTCAATTCTTAGACCATTTTCCTTTAGTATTCTTATTACCTTTTCAGTCATGCTTGAACTTAGGCTTGTACTTTAACTACTCATAACCATACTTCAACTTTTCGATCGTTCCACTAATGAACAATGCTCATCAAAATCAATCTGGTCTTTGAATGCTACTGGAAACTCGGTGATGAACCTTTGGATCTTTTCTTTCTCATCCTTGAGATACAGTACATATCCCAACAACTCTAAATAATTTCGTTGTGTACTCTTCATCTGTCATGGAACCCCTCCTAAGCTCATAAACTTCCTTGGCGTTTCCATCATAATACCTCTCATACAAAAACTTCTTCTTGAATAGTCTTTCAAACTCATCCCAAGTCAACTCCTCTTCTCTGATTCCTCTGACATGCTTAACATATTCCCATCAGATATATGCTTTTCCCTTGATACTAAAGGTATGTATATTTCCTTTCATGTTTTTTGAATAATCATGCAATATAAATAATTTCTTCATCCCAGAAGCCCATGGGAGCTTCACCCAATGAACTTATGATATATCACATGCATTCGTGGCACATTAAACAATGCCCCTAATTTGACTACATATTGGGAAATACTTCTAGAAATCACATTATTTATCTCCCTACCAATACAAACCCAATACACCTTCCAAATTTAAAAGTCCCCTACTTTCACTAGATATTGTAAGTATCCATTTTCTCATTAACATTTTTTATACCCAATTATATCTTTTCATTAACTTTGAGATCCGTTTTTTATAACTAGCAATGTAAAAACTCTTTACCCTCTACATATCCCCAAATATATTATGTTATTTTTAACTCAATATATATCCCCTAATATGAATGCATGTGGTATGGTATTTATCCCATGGTGAGGCCACCATGAAGCATCCATGCTTCTACATATTCTGATTTCTTCATTTCTTCATAAAATGTAGGAGGCTTGGCTTTCTTAAATTCTTATAGAAACTATCCCCTATCACTCCTCCTATAAGGATGTTGTCGATGATAATGATGATGCCTATTAGAACCAGAGCTAGTCTAATAAAATCCATGAGTACTAGCCCTCCTCTCAAGTGTATCCAAGGATATGTCAGCGTTTATTGTATCATCACTTTCCATCTTGTACCCCTTCTGAGACCTACTTCCATATGCACCATTCACCTTTTCTTCATGTCCATTACTGGTCCCTAATTATCCTTACTGTTACACCATATTTTTTCACGCCTCCTGTACTTCACTGTGACATACTCTGAAGTGCCCAAAACATGATCATTATACAGTATATTCATCCATTTATACAACTTAGATCCCTCCTTTAACTTTGCTTTGAAAATATCTAGATCCTTCCATGAAGAAATGGCTCTTGAAACCCTAAAATGAGGGTCATTGCCCTTATGAAGCTCAAAACCGCGGTGATCGCTTGTTGCGCCATGTTAAGCCAAGGATGGCATTGCTATGTTCCCTTCCATACCCGCAATGGTCTCAAAAAGAAAGTTTTCCCATAGAGGATGAGAAGCTTCATGATCTAGAAGCTTCCAGAGTGGCGAGATGGAGGTGGTTTCACATAGATGAGGTTGAATCCTCTTAATTTGACCTCTTGGTTTCATCCCTATGAGCTACCTCCTTGAGATCTGGGCCTAATCCTATCTTTGTAGGAGGCCTAACTCCATCTCCCAACCTATAAATTACTCCTCTCCCATTCCCAAATGGTTGATCTATGTCCATTTTCACCCCTATGCTGAACCTGTGCTTAGAGGCTCTTCATTAGACTTGGAGAAGGAGTTTTTAGAGAGTTTATTGGCTTGGACATTAATTACCACTCAAGGATATAGTTTCAACATCAAGGCTATGGTTTTAAGGTTCCCTTTATTCTTCAAATAACATACAACTGTTGGTTGATATTCCCAAAAGATATATGTTCATGTATGTATTATCTTGGCATTCCTTGATCATCTAGGTAGGTAATTATTTGATTTGCTATTGGTTTTGGCATGCTTTGTTGTTTCTTGATTACTTGTGCAAGTACATAAGGGTTGAGAGAAGCAAGAATAAGTCAGTGACATAAGAGGTTCGAGGATCTCAACAAAGGAAACCGAAATAGCATCAGAACGAGGTAGGTAATCTCTCTCATTCTACTTTTCAATTATAATCTAGGAAGATGTCTAGTTGGTTGTCACTTCAGTTGCTAGATACACTCATTGGGCTAGACTGATTGTCTCTGTCCGGAGAGAGGATTAATATTTCCAACACTTACTTTTGCAAATCTAAAAGGCTCTGGAGGATGATTTCATTAACCTCAACTTTCTTTTCTTGAGCTCTAGCAAGCCATTCCTATGCCTCAATCAACCGCTCATTGTTTGCCTTGCAATTCACAGTTTCTTCCTTCAAAATTCTCAATGTGTCTACCAAACCAAGAGAATAACCCACTCTATGATGCTCAATTGATCTCTCCCATCCTACCAATGTCTCTTCAAGCCTGTACAGAGATTCACATGAAGTATACTCAACTATTATGCTCTTCATCTCTTCGCCTTCTATTTACTACAATATGCCATTGTCAGCTAAGTAAAAACATAATCAAAATCATAGCTCTATGTATCTCAGGGGTGGCTATGGCATATGCACAGGACAATCCAAATTAGCACGATACAACATCATAAACATTCCAACTCATAAATGGATATCATAACCATAACAATAATTAACTAACATGCATGTATAATAACATATAGACAACTGACATGCATGAACAACAATCTACATTTTTTATAATGGAGAAAAAAATTGTTATAGAGTTTTATGAACCCAATATTTCAGACTACTAAGTGAGTCCTTCATGAGGGGATATGATATTAGATTTAAGAAAAAATTAATGATGTGTCGAGGAGCTAATCTTGAGAACATATATAAGCATTATGAATAAAAATAATGTAAGATTTTTAGTCGGCCATAATTTGAAATATATTGAAAATTTGGAATTTTAAATTATTAGGGTTTTAATTAATTAATGCATTGTAATTTATTTGTATATATAAAAATTCTAGGTTTAAAGTTTATTTTATTAATTTTTTTAATGATTAATTTTTTATATTTTTAAATTTTAATATTATAATTAATTATATAAATAATCTTCTTATTTTGGTTAGTATATAGATTATTATATAATATATATGTTGTTGATTAAATGATTATTATTTTATTTAATATTTTTTTGGTTTTTATGATTTTTTTTATTTACTATTTTTTTTATTATTAATTCTCTTTTATTTTAATACTAAGATTAATTTTGATTAATAAATAACCATTGTTTGTTGTAAAATTTTGAAACTAAGATTAATTTTGATTAATAGATAATCATTGTTTGTTGTAAAATTTCTGAAATAAAAATGTTAATAGTGGTCTAAATTTTTTTTTTTGAAGAATCTGTATAAGGTGCAAGGATAGGTTGAGAGATCCCTACATATTTTATGAAACTTGTTTATTCAAATATCAATTTTATTATGATTATATAAATTATATGTTGTTGTTTGATCTTAGATTAATAAATGAATAGTTATGATATTTAATTAAACCTTAGAATTGTTATATTATAAGACAATTTTGATTAGATTTAATATGATTAGATTGATTAGTTATTTAAATTATTTAATTATTATTATGCTCAGTGTTTGTTATTCTTCAATTGTTAAAATGATTTTTAATTTAGATGAAAGGTCATAGGTGTTTAATGATATCAAATAAAGGTTTCCAAGTATTTCTTAGTTTTAATCCATCATCGCGATTCAATTTGTTCTTTCTTTTTTCTATTTCTATGTCTTCTTTAATTTTTCTTTTAAGATAGTGGTAATCTTTTTTAATTAGTTTGGCTCTTTCCATACAGATGTAATGAGAAGAAGAGTGCACGTTTTTGGCTAAGGAATATTTTGAGGTTCTTTCTCTTCTTAAGTCTATAGTGTGCTCTTTGATTCTAATGTTAAAGGACCTATATGTTTCGCCTATATATTCCTTGCCACATGAACAAGGAATAACATAAACACCTTTTTGAAGGTTAGGGTTTACAGGTCCTTTAACCGAGTTGAATAATTGTCTCATGATGTTAGGAGGGGTGAAGGCTAATTTAATGTTGTGTTTCTTAAGATTTTTTGTAATTTTTTAAGTGGTGCCTTTTATGTACGGAAGGGAGATCTTAGGAGTGATTGACATCTATTGTTAATTGTTATCATTGTTATTCTTGCTTAGAGATTGGTGCATGACATACTTAATGATGTTCTTATTATATCCAATTAGTTCAAATACTTTTTGAAGATGGTCAAGTTCATATTTTAAATGGTCAGGATAAGATATTCTGACTGCCCTGGTGGTTAAGGTCCCTATGATGCAAATTTTATGTTTAGGGTGGTGGTGGGAATTTGTATGTAGATACCACTATATATGAGTTTTCTTTCTAAAGACTCGGAAACCAAGTAACCCTTCATTTTTAGTTATAAGGATATCAAGAAAGGGAAGTTGATTGTTCACATTTTCCCTAAGGTTCAGTGTTGCAACTTCACTCTAATACCACCATCTAACACCCCACCCCACACTTAACCACTTTTACAACCTCTCCAGGGTAAACATGAGTTGATAGTTACTATGAAAAGACTAAACATCTAAGTTCCAGTTACGGAAGTGGGGTTTACAAACTAGAAACATACTGCAACCTCCTAGGAGCACCACATCACTCAGATACTAGACAACATCTATTCGTGACCTTTCCTTTGGATAGAACTATTTTTTCCTGACACTACATCCCAGACACATAGATGATAAGATGTGAATGCAGTTGGAAAGCTCCAGCTGCACACACATGCCTTCCTATGTGTAGTTGCAGCTGAAATCTACCAATTCTGATGGAATAGCTTGCAACCCAGATCTAGATTTTCAAGGCTAGTTACAAACCTGCTACCCAAAACAACCCAAAACTTTCCAAAACTCAATCTTAGATGATAATAAATCAATAAGATGAATACTAAGGCTAGATGTTGCTCAAAATTTTCTAAACACATACTAAATGTTTCACCAAACACTTGGTAAACACAGTGACTACAGGTCATGAATGCAAATATGTTCATTGTCTTCTTAGCTTCATCAGAGAACCATCAAGAAGGCTCAATTCCTTCTCAAACTAGCTGGAATGACACTTGTTAGCTCATGCATTCATATACCACGCAATAACTAATCAAGGCATAAGAATTATCCATGACAAGAGCACATTATACACCAAGAATGTACCATGCCTATGACCAACATTTAACCAAAATAAATACACAACAAGCCAGTCATAAAATAAACATAATAATCCATACAAGTGCTCATTGATCTTAATAAGAAATAACACAAGTTTAACATATGCATAAAGCCAACTAAGTGAAGGACTTCCACATACGCCCCGACTATAGATTGGGCTGAACAAACTATGTCTTTCAACCAATCACTCTCATGTCATATTCGAAGCATGAATGTGGGATCATATGGGTTCAACCAAAATAGAACCAACCAAATTTTACAGAGGCCAACCACCTCAACCCTCAACCACAATGATTTCACTTAAATTGGTCCAGAAATCACTAACACCAAATAAGGTTAGATGCCTTCAAACTTATTCACTATATCCAAAGGAATTTTCTTGTTTCCACCCATTTTTCAAGAGTTCCAGGAGAAATCCCATCTCCACCCTCGACCCTTGGGAATTTTCTTGAGACCACCTTAGTAGGATCCAAAGTCTACCAGTCATCTAAAGCTTAATCATGAAAGGGAACCCACTACACCATGGTGATCCTCGAAATGTCAAGGTAAAGCTGAAACCATTGTCAATCCAAGAAAATCCCATGCTAGTGGCACAAAGCAACCAAATAACCAAATACGTGTACCTTGCATTCAAATCTCAATAATGAAATCACACATTGGAGGGAATTTTAGCCTAAAAGTGCCCATGAAATTTTCTGATATATAATATGTAAACCAATCAAAATCCTTTAGAATTAAAAAGAGGTACATGTAAACATTTTGGATGGAAAATTAAAAAAACTACTTTTTAATTGTATTTTTGGTTTATCTCCTTATTGGTTTACTTAAATTTCAAGCATAGACACTCGTTGGATGCATAATTGAATTGTACATCAAAAGAGTACCCATTATGAATACTTTTGAGAAGACCCACATTGATAAAAAATGAAGATACATTAAAAAACATGTTAAACACATTTTATTTTATTATAGCTCTTATTTTATTATTTTCATACTCTTTTATTATGTTTCTTTAGGAGGCCACTTTTAGGCTGAAATTTCGTCTAATGAGTGCAACCTATTACCTACAATGTTCTCCTGTTGTAGCCACTTTTCCAACCTTCTCTTTCTCTACCCACAAATTCCTTTGCTTGATTGCTTCTGTCTAGTGGCTTTCTCTCTCCAAGACGAAGTGAGAATGCCTCAATGTCAAAGTTGAGAGGCTCATTCTACAACCCAATATGAGGGGGATGTGTAAGTTTGTCCATCCGTATGTTCCCTATAAATAGAAATAAAAGTTAAAAATTATGTTCTAAACAGAAAAATAATGTTGACTATATATATATATATATATATATATATAATGATTAGATATAGATATAGATATATATAGATATTATATAATGATGCAGGAGCATCTGGTCGACAGGGTGAAGACCGAGAAAGGGCAGACAAAGTTTCTGAAGAAGATTGGGAAAGATGAACAGTTCGACAAATGGACAGCAAGTCTGTCAGAGTTCTTACATTTTTGTTTAATTTCTTCCAAAGTCAACTACAGCATTAGATTCTGTTAGTTAAATTTTATTTATTTTACTTTACTGTAGCGACAGGTCTTAATTATAGTTGTTAGAATTAGATTAATATCAATAAGCAATGTAAACAACAAACCCTTGTAGAACCACGGAGACAAAGTAAACAAACGAATAGACAGGTAAAGTAAGTTTATAGTAACTGCCAGGCAAACTTTAATGGAATAACTATCTGACAAACTGTAAAGAATAACTATCTGCAGTTATCTAACTGCCTGTAACTATTGTATAAAAGGACAGACAACATAACCCAGAGGGGTTCAGCAGCAAAACAATTTGAAATAGAAATAGAGAAATATATATCAAACTCCCTTCATCTAAATTCTGTGCACAAATAGACATACGACGAGAATATATAAGTCCTCTATATTAAAAATTCATATATACATTTCTGTACAATTAATTCGTTGCAGGCAAACACAGTGATAGAGACTCACAAAAAGTTTACATATATATTATTGCATAATCAATTCTTTGCAGGCAAATACAGCGACCAATATTCACAATACCAC
Source organism: Pinus taeda (assembly GCA_000404065.3). Classification (NCBI taxonomy): domain Eukaryota; kingdom Viridiplantae; phylum Streptophyta; class Pinopsida; order Pinales; family Pinaceae; genus Pinus; species Pinus taeda. The sequence goes on from APFE031666908.1 coordinate 91,642, forward strand.
AAGTCTAAAGATGAGCCGAGGCCAAGAGGGAGCAACAGGCGAGAAGTAATGAACAGTGTCGAAAAATGCAACGACCCACAGTCGAAACCGGGTAAGCAACAACATTAAATTTAAGCATAGATTACATATCCCTGTATAATACATTGCAGGCTTATAGAATTTAAATTACATGAATGAACTGTGCGACGAGGGTTCGTTGAACCAAACCACCAACTAACAGAACCTACAGCAACCCTCCAAACTACGGCTATGGGTTGGAGCAACCCAAATACTAGACGCAACAGCTATTCATCATACAGACGCAAGTAACTACAGCAAGGACAGAGAGCCACGGAAGCATACGACATACAGACCACAGACACAAGTAGACACAGCAAAAACGAAGAGCCACAAAATCAACTAAGATAAGAATAGAGCTACCCGAGAAATATCGAATGAAACCTTTGCGAGAGCCACGGAACTGGTCACCTGCAACCATCACAGAAGAGTTAAGTTAGGGTTTGTCACCAAAACAACACCCTCGAACCAGAAATGATACCGTAAAGCTAGAAACGAATTAGCAAGAAACGAAGCCGTGTATGGCTAAAGAGGAGAGCGATACCTGAAAGTGAACCGAGTCCACAACTCACTGAAACGAAGTAAAACCCTGACCATGGAGGGGCCGAGTATTGTTAGCCACAGCTCGAATAGAAAACAATGAACTATAGCAGGGAACAAGTGATTACCTGAGCACAGAGTCGAGCACCGGAGAAAGACCAGGTTGCAGACCAACGAACTGCACATTGTCAACTGGGCAAACCAGAAACCCTCAACACCAGCATTCACCACCAAATTATAACGCAAATGACCAAGACAGACATAAAATACAGAAGTAGAACCAGTCGACTGAGTATAGTTATGAAAAACAAGCCGAATGCTAAGTAAAAGAACCATAACTCACCAGTAAAGCCTGAACCGAATACACGGACGAGAAGAGAGTGACAAACCACATCGTTTATCCATTAACCATTCAGAACTTCAACAGTGTATCACCACAGGCGTAGAACAACCAAAGGCGGAGCCGAGCATCAGAGCAAAACCACAGAGCACCAAAATGACGAGGTGAAAATGACCAAATGAGCGCGAATTGACAAAGTGAAAAGGGAGTAAGTTAGATTAGGGTTTGGCAGCTTCGAGGAGGACAAGTGTCGCAGCAAGGACAAGGTAAGTACCATGGGTTGATTAATAATCACCTACCACATCAATTGCAATCAAACCATATTCATATCTGAATATTAGCAAAGGACCGCGAAGGATTGTGCTGGCGTGGGACCACGTGGGCTGGCCACATCAATTGGTATCAGAGCAGTTTTTTTTTTAATTATTATTTAGAGGAAGATGGCAGAAGGACAAGCACCAAGACGAGGATGTGGAAGAGGTGCACGTAGGGGAGTGGATGAAGGATTAAGAGAACAGATTAGAGTTCTTACAGCTCGCTTGGAAGCAGTGGAAGCGGGTAGACGAAGAGACCCGAAACTGGGAGATGACAGTGAGGAAGAAGCGATAGTTGCTACAGACGTGTCTGATGAAGAAGCTCCAGAATTGAGACTGCTGCGTTCAATTTTATTGGCCAGCAGCAAACCAAAAACAGAGATTTCAAATTACGATGGCAGTCTGTCTGCTGATATCTACTAGATTGGATAAGCGAACTAGATAAATATTTCGAGAATGAGGAAGTTAAGGAGGATAAGAGAGTCAAGTTCGCTGCTACTAAGTTGAAGAGACATGCCATCTTGTGGTGGGATAATGTCCAAGAAGACAAAAAAGGACTAAACAAATTACCCATACGAAAATGGTCAAGGATGGTAGCGAAACTGAAGGGCAGATTTTTGCCGAAAGATTACCAGGTCGAACTATGTCGGCGAGTACAGAATTTGAGAAAGAAGGGTATGACTGTCAAAGAGTACACGGAAGAGTTCTACTCAGTAAATCTACGTGCTGGTTATACGGATGAGACTCTAGAAAAGACAGCGAGGTATGTCAACGGCTTGAGGATGGAGATCCTGGACGAAATTAGCATTCTTTCTCCCCGAAGTATTGAAGAAGCCTTTCAGAGTGCTGTGAAGGCTGAAGAGAAAATTAATAGGAAGCATAATAATAGGAGAGGGAGAGGGAATGGTAGAGGATGAGGACAGTCCTACGGAAGAGGAAAGAGTGCTGCGAATAGTGAAGAAGGCAGCAGCTCAAAAACTTCAGGGACAGCAGACAAAGGAGACAGCACCAGAGGAGGTCGGTCATATCAGCGAGGAAGAGGGAATGGCCGCGGAAGGGGGACTAGTTTCTAGTGCTACAGGTGTCAAAAATGGGGACATCGATCCTTTGAATGTCCAGAAATTGAGCAGACAGGTCAGAGAGGAACATTTATGATTCAGCCTAAAGAAGTTGAAGCACAACCATGGGAAGTGGAAGATATGGCAGAAACGGGAGAAGCATTGATTTTGAATAAAGTGTTGTTAAAGCCAACCAAGGAAGTGGCTGAACGAACACAGCGGAAGTCACTGTTTCGAACAGTTTGTAAATCGCATGGGAAATGCTGCAAGGTGATAATAGACAGCGGGAGTACGAATAACTTGGTTGCCACTGAGATGGTGGAAAAACTGGGGTTGAAGCAGCTGAAGCACCCCACACCTTACAAGGTGTCGTGGCTGCAGAAAGGCCACCAGCTATTGGTTGACGAACAGTGCGAGGTAGAGTTTCACATTGGCAAATACCACGATACAGTGGTCTGCGATATTATGCCCATGGATGTGTGCCACATACTGCTCAGAAGACCATGGCAGTATGACAGGAAGGTGACACACGATGGGGAAACTAATTGTTATAAGTTTACGAAGGATGGGGTCAAACACACACTCGTACCCATTAAAGAGGAAGATTTAGTAGAATCAAGTGAAACAAAGGCGTTATTAATGGGAGGAAAACAGTTCATAAAGCAGATTGATGAAACTGAAATTAATTTTGCAGTTGTTAGGAGGATGAAGCCAATATTACTGAACCTAGAGAAATCAAAATTGCCTAGGGAAATACAAGAGCTATTAGAAGAATTTCAAGACATTGCAGCTGATGAATTACCTGATAAGTTGCCTCCTAAAAGGATCATCAGCCATCACATTGATTTTATACCAGGAGCAAGCTTACCGAACAAGGCAGCGTACAGAATGAGTCCAAAGGACAATGAAGAAGTACGCAAACAAGTGCAGGAGTTGTTAGATAAGGAACTGATCAAAGAGAGTTTAAGCCCCTGTGTAGTACCTACAGTCCTTGCGCCCAAGAAGGGGGAGAGTGGCGAATGTGTACAGATTTGCGGGCTATAAACAAGATCACCATCCGATACAGGTTTCCCTTACCTAGGATGGATGACATGATGGACTGCCTTAGTGGGGCAGCATATTTTACAAAAATCGATCTGAAAAGTGGGTATCATCAGATCAGAATTAGAGAAGGAGACGAATGGAAGACAACCTTCAAGGCCAACGAAGGACTGTACGAATGGTTGGTTATGCCATTTGGGTTGAGTAACGCTTCAAGTACCTTTATGAGACTGATGAACGAAATGTTAAAGGAATTTATTGGAAAATTCGTGATAGTCTATCTGGATGATATTTTAATTTTTAGCAGGACGAAAAGAGAGCAACTTCAACATATTCGAAGAGTATTCGAGAAGCTGTAGCAGAACAAACTGTTGATAATTTTGAAGAAATGCACTTTCCTACAGAAGGAGTTAATTTATCTGGGATTCATAGTGGTGGAGAATGAGTTAAAAATGGACCCAAAGAAGATTACAACGATCATGAGTTGGCCGTCACCAAAGAGTTTATTCGAGGTACGTAGCTTTCACGGTTTAGCAAGTTTTTATAGAAAGTTCATTAAGAATTTCAGTGAAATCTGCGCGCTAATGCTAGAGACCATAAAAAAGGCCAGCCAACCTTTTTGCTGGACTAAGGCAGCAGAAGACAATTTCCAACTTCTGAAGCAGAAAATAACGAAGAGGCCAATCTTGAGGCTGCCCGATTTTAGCAAACCTTTTCAGGTTCGGTGTGATGCAAGCGGAACAGCTATTGGCGCTGTACTCAGTCAAGAGGAAAGACCAGTGGCGTTCTTTAGTGAGAAACTAAATGAAAGTCGGCAAAAGTATTCTTCATACGACAAAGAATTCTATGCAGTGGTTCAAGCCTTGAAGCATTGGATGCACTACTTACTAGGTAATGAGTTCGTTTTGTTCTCTGATAATTCTGTGTTACAGTACATAACACAGCAGCACAAATTGAACCATAAGCATGCCAAGTGGGTGGAGTACCTGCAAAGTTTTACTTTCGTGTTGAAGCACATAAGTGGGCAAGCCAAAAAGGTGGCGGATGCTTTAAGTAGAAGAGCCTTGCTCTTACAGGAAAGTGGCATACAGGTGATGGGATTTGAGTATTTGAAGGATTTGTACCAGATGGACGCGGATTTCAAGGAAGCCTTTGAGGCATGCCAAAATCCTGTCTTAAGGAATACAAGCCCATGGCTAGATTTTAATTTACAGGAAGGATTGTTATTTCGAGGTGGACAACTATGTATTCCAGATTGTTCGATGAGGGAAAATCTAGTGAAAGAGAAACATAGTGGAGGTTTAGCAAGACATTTTGGCATTGATAAAACATTGGAATAGCTAGGAAATTTTTATTACTGGCCAAAAATGAGTCGTGATGTACAGAGGTATGTAACCAGGTGTAAAATCTACCAACTGGCGAAAGGGCACAGCCAGAATACTGGATTATACACGCCCCTACCAGTTCCAAGCAGGCCGTGGGATTCAGTCAGCATTGACTTTATCCTAGGATTGCCTAGAACGCAGCGGGGATATGATTCAGATGGTGGTGGTGGATAGATTTTCAAAGATGGCTCATTTCATTCCATGTCGGAAGACTAGCGACGCCACAAACGTGGCACATATCTTCTTCACAGAAGTAGTTCGATTACATGGCTTACCAAAAACTATAGTTTCAGACAGGGATGTAAAATTTACAGGGCATTTTTGGCGCACCCTGTGGAAAAAGTTGGGCACACAGTTAAATTTCAGTTCTGCGTATCACCCGCATACTGATGGACAAACAAAGGTAGTGAACATGAGTTTGGGAAACTTGTTGTGAAGCTTGACAGGGGAAAACTCGCGACTGTGGGATCGAGTTCTTGCCCATGCAGAATTTGCTTATAATGATTCGCCTAATCGGAGCACCAGTCTTAGCCCATTCCAAATCTTATATGGTATGCATCCGCGGGGAGTACATGAATTACGCGATTTAGGACAGCTAGAAAGGAGGAGTGCAGACGGGGAAGATTTTGCCGAAGCAATGAGCGAACTGCACGAGAAATTTAAATTGAGATTACAGGATAGCACACAGAAATATAAGCAACATGCAGACATAAAATGACGTGAGGTACATTTTGAGATTGGAGACGAAGTCCTTGCGCATTTGCGTCGGGAATGGTTTCCTAAGGGTACGTATAACAAACTGAAGTTTAAGAAAATCGGCCCATGCAAAATTCTTCGCAACTTTTCAGCGAATGCATATGAAATTCAGCTGCCACCTGATATAGGTATATCACCCATATTCAACGTGGCAGACCTATTCCCATATCATGCCCAGGCGGAAGACGAAAGAATGGTACAGTCACAACGGGACACCCAGTTCGAGAGCAGTCTTTGGAAGAAACAATTACCGTCGGTCAAGACCCATGAAATCGAAGGAATCGTCAGCACACAGGTAGCCAAGAAGACGCGCAGGAAAGAGTATCTGCGTTATCTCGTCAAGTGGAAGGACAGTCCAATGCAGGACAGTTCTTGGCTCGACGAGACACAGATTCGGAAGGCGGGCTACTCGGTGGAGGAACTCATGGAACGGAGCCATGAGATCTCTCTTTTACCCTGGCAGCCTGATGCAGGAGCATCCGGTCGACAGGGTGAAGTCCGAGAAAGGGTGGACAAAGTTTCTGAAGAAGATTGGGAAAGATGAACAGTTCGACAAATGGACAGCAAGTCTGTCAGAGTTCTTACATTTTTGTTTAATTTCTTCCAAAGTCAACTACAGCATTAGATTCTGTTAGTTAAATTTTATTTATTTTACTTTACTGTAGCGACAGGTCTTAATTATAGTTGTTAGAATTAGATTAATATCAATAAGCAATGTAAACAGCAAACCCTTGTGGAACCACGAAGACAAAGTAAACAAACGAATAGACAGGTAAAGTAAGTTTATAGTAACTGTGAGGCAAACTGTAATGGAATAACTATCTGACAAACTGTAAAGAATAACTATCTGCAGTTATCTAACTGCCTGTAACTATTGTATAAAAGGACAGACAACATAACCCAGAGGGGTTTAGCAGCAAAACAATTTGAAATAGAAATAGAGAAATATATATCAAACTTCCTTCATCTAAATTCTGTGCACAAATAGACATACGACGGGAATATGTAAGTCCTCTGTATTAAAAATTCATATATACATTTCTGTACAATTAATTCGTTGCAGGCAAACACAGTGACAGAGAATCAAAAAAAGTTTACATATATATTATTGCATAATCAATTCGTTGCAGGCAAATACAGCGATCGATATTCACAATACCACAAGTCTAAAGATGAGCCGAGGCTGAGAGGGAGTACCAGGCGAGAAGTAATGAACAGTGTCGGAAAACACAATGACCCACAGTCGAAACCGGGTAAGCAACAGCATCAAATTTAAGCATAGATTACATATCCCTGTATAATACATTGCAGGCTTATAGAATTTAAATTACATGAATGAACTGTGTGACGAGGGTTCGTTGAACCAAACCACCAACTAACAGAACCTACAGCAACCCTCCGAACTACGGCTACGGGTTGGAGCAGCCCAAATACTAGACGCAACAGCTATTCATCATACAGACGCAAGTAACTACAGCAAGGACAGAGAGCCACGGAAGCATCTGACATACAGACCACAGACACAAGTAGACACAACAAAAACGAAGAGCCACGAAATCAACTAAGATAAGAACAGAGCTACCCGAGAAATATCGATCGAAACCTTTGCGAGAGCCACGGAACCAGTCACCTGCAACCATCACAGAAGAGTTAAGTTAGGGTTTGTCACCAAAACAACACCCTCGAACCAGAAACGATGCCATAAAGCTAAAAACGAATTAGCAAGAAACGAAGCCGTGTATGGCTAAGGAGGAGAGCCATACCTGAAAGTGAACTGAGTCCACAACTCACCGAAACGAAGTAAAACCCTTACCATGGAGGGGTCGAGTATTGTTAGCCACAGCTCGAATAGAAAACAATGAACTATAGCAGGGAACAAGTGATTACCTAAGCACAGAGCCGCGCGCCGAAGAAAGACCAGGTTGCAGACCAATGAACTGCACATTGTCAACTGGGCAAACCAGAAACCCTCAACACCAGCAGTCACCACCAAATTATAACGCAAATGACCAGGACAGACAGAAAATACAGAAGTAGAACTAATCGACTGAGTATAGTTACGAAAAACAAGCCGAATGCTAAGTAAAAGAACCATAACTCACCAGTAAAGCCTGAACCGAATACACGGACAAGAAGACAATAATTAGAAGTAAGATGTTTAAATCTTATAATTTGGTTATTGATAAAATATTTTAAGACTAATCAATATTGACATATACTTAAAAATATGTTAATAGTAAAATACCATTTTAATTTGCTTTAGAAAATGTCTTCATGTACATGTTATGTAAAATAAATATATAATTTTTTTTTATGTATATATAGCATAAAAAAAATTAAGTTTTTATGGTGAAATCATTTATTTGGTCCTATATATACTCTATTTAGCATTCAAAATACCATTTAAACAATGAAATATAACACATTGTATTTTACACTTTAAACAAATTTGTACATGAAGAAATTTGATTCCTCTCAAGATATGTTAAATCCGCACTTAAAATAAATCTATGCTAATTGGTAACCTTTCAATACCCATATCAACAAGCATTTCATGGCCAATTAAACATTAGTATGTTTGTCATGAAACTTGCTAACAATGGTACATCCATCCATATCAAAATCATTTTATTAGACAACAAGCCCCACAGTATTTTGCGCATACATTTGGTTGTATGATTAAAGATCATTATTGGAGATGTAAACAAGGCCGCACAGCTAGCATGCCACTTAGTTTAATTATTAAATTTTGAAAAGTATAAACCAATTGCCGCATTTTAACAAGGGCTACATTGTATATTCTCGCTTAGCTTGAATATAGCTAAATCAGAGTCAAAAACGATATTTTCATTGGAGGTGATTGAGGGAGATGTATTCATAATAATGGGCAAAGCATATCCTTAGTTTTAAATATAATGTGCTTAAAACATTGAGTTTGATTGTATTAACTTTTAGTTAATTATATTTTTTAAATTTGTTGTTTCATAGTTAATATTCTTTTGACCAAATTATTTTATAAAATCACAAAGTTTTCGAAGTAGAACAATCATATGTTGTTAAATTAAAATATTTTAATACTTATATTTAATGTGGTCAAACCACGTGTGTTGTTAAATTGAAATATTTCATGCTTGTATTGAATTTGGTAAAACCAATGTTCTTGCCAATTAAAAAAAATGTCTAGTTGAAACATTCCAAATATTAGTGATAAATGTATCAAAACACTCGTTCATCATTTTTTCCATATTTTTTTAATAATTTAATTTTGTATAATTATAAAAATTAATGAAAA
>APFE031666908.1:100981-149124 GCA_000404065.3 Pinus taeda
GAGTCTATTTATTTCTTAGTTTTTATTAAATATTTTTGTAAAATTTAACTAAAAGTTTTTAAGTTTATATTTTGTTGTACAACTATAATTAAAATTAGATTTAGATTTTGAATTACAAATATGTTTTATTTTGTTGTCGAGTTTGTTTTGTCTATAATTACATTATGGTTCGCCCAAAGGAAAAGCTTTTCATTACTTGAATTAGAAAAATACAAGAGTCCTCTTAGTGGCAATATATAAGGATAAACTATCTTTAGTAGATGTTATTAATATTTCCATAGCTTAATACTTGTTCTTTTCATAACTTCAACAATTCTAGTGCTTGATAGTAGCAATTAAGCTATTGTAATTGTTAAATTGCAAGAGCAACTTCATTGCACATAAGTTTATGTAAAACAATAAAGATGAGACATGAATCAAAGTCTTTGTTCTCCATAGATGTAGACAAACAATTGATAATGTTAAATACTTAAATAATAGACAATTTTGAAAGTCTGTTCTAATTTTAGAGAAATTACTATTAAAGAGAAGAAACGTAATGGTGTGATTATATGGTCATGATTATGAATGGACAATTTTGAAGGCCACTTCAATTGTAGAGTAATTAAGAGTAAAGGGAAGAAACATGAGGGTAAGATTATATGGTCATGATTAACTTATGTTAGAGATAGTAAAAATCTGAAATATGGCCTTAGATTTAAGGCGGTGAATCTACATTAACTATTAAACTTAAAATAGGGGTATCAAATAAATCTCTTGTATGTGTAAAAATTGTTTATGGTGTTATTTACATAGTTAGATATTTACATGAATAACAAACATGTGATCTGTTGTTTGTGCTTTTGGACATCTAAAAACCAAAATGATGTAATAGTCTTTTAGACATTTGTACACCATTTTGCAATGGACATTTTGGTCTCTTGGTATATGCAAAGTTTCGACAATAAATACAAGTGAAATTTACCAACAATAAAATAATTAAAAATAAATTTTACTAATTAAATTCTTTTTATTTATTATTTTGTGCATTTAAAATATATAAAAATATATAAGATTTTAAAAGTGTTTAAATTTTAAATATAAACAATAATTAAATTTATATTTAATAGTAATAACAAAATATATTCATGATTATACACCATTGAATGAAGATTTATAAAAATATTCTTAATAGATTAAGAATAACAAATTATTTTAATATTCATAATAAATATTAATTTATTAAAATAATATAAGTAAAAATTTTCAATAGATTAATATATAAATAATTGATTTTATGAAAATTATATTATTCTATTTTTAATGTTGATAAATACAATAAATAATTTTAAATTAAATTTAATATATTAAATTATAAAAATATAAAAATAAAGAAACATTAATAAAAATATAATTGTGTATTATAATATTTTTGGACACTTAATTAAAATTTAGATGACATAATTAAATATTAAATATATTTATTGATTTTATTTTCTAAAAATTAAGTTAACTAATATATATTTTAATAAATATTAAGACCCAATCAGGATTAAACCCAATCACATTCCAAAAAAATAAAATTAAAAAAGAAAAAAATTAAATTTTTTTGCAATATTAACCTTAGAAAAAGTTGTTTAATTTTCAGTCAAATTAATAATAATTTAAAGATCAACACATTTTCGAATGTGTTATACCCGCCTGGCGGCAGAGATAATAAGCTAATTTGTTCATGGTGATAAAACTAGAAACGATCCCCAATATAAACATTTTTACTATAAATTTTAATGAATATTTTCATTTAAAAAAAATGGCTTAACCATACAATTTATGACTTTATCCAACTAACTCTATGAGGTAATGTTTTACTCCATAAACTTTCCAATGAGAGACTTCTCTATTTACACGAAGTTTTTAATTAGAAAGTGGCGCTTCTAATATTTTCTCTGTAAATACGTTTAAACTTTTATTCAGTACGTCGTGTCATGTTAAGTCAGCATGGATAACGCAAGAAATCAAAGGAATAATATAATAAAACGAATGGTGAATGGTTTTTAACACAGCCACCGACGCTTCCTATTTTTTCCTTGTAAGAATTTCTTCGCATTACTTACGGAAGGTGTATTGGTGCTTTCGATATTTACAACAATTCAAGTATCTGTGTGTAACATCTACAACTTCACTTCTCATAAAAACTTTAGATAAACCATAAAATAAAAAAATAAAATTAGCATACAACTATGGATTCACATTTATTAATGTTATGCACAACGTTCGGCATATAACTATGGTTTCATATCTATTAAACATTATGTACAATCGTATCCATGGCGATATATCACACCATGATACTGCGTACAAACTTAAATGCGATTAAATGTAATTTATTTGACAGGTAGGGAGATTTGGCCGGGGGTTCTCCTGGTTAACTAGGCACAAGTTCCCATGGCTTGCTCTGTTGTATGCGCCCTCATCCGTAGCTCCACGCTGTGGCCATCCATCTTGTGGAACGTTGCTTGCTCTGTTGTATGCGCCCTCATCCGTAGCTCCACGCTGTGGCCATCCCTCTTGTGGAACGTTAATTTCATGTGATCCGACCATCTGTCGTCGTTGTTCGCCGTTGGTTTTCCATCTGCCATCAAACAGTAGGGAAGAGCTAGGGTTTAACCTAATTAACTCTTGGCGTTGAACCTTGAGGTCTCATTGTTGTTGTCGCTCCTCTGCGTTGCCTTGCTCTGCGAGGGCTCTGGTTTTTGTTCTCTGCAAGAGATAATGATAGAGGAGGCTAATAAACTCGACAGAGTAGGTACATCTTTCAGTTCTGCAACCCGAATGTTTAACGGCTGGGGTTGGAAGTCTATGGTGAATTTGGGTAACTGCTTTATACATGTCCTAAAGCTTTCTTGCCACTGTTCAGGGGAGACTTATACGACTCGGGTCATGGATAAAGGCGAAATGAATACAGAAACATCTGCAACATGTATTTTAACATCATATAGCAATGCTTCTTATTGAAAGCCTGAACGTAGTCACGTTTCAAGAGGGTTTTTAATTCAAGCATGATCTTATATTTAAATTAGTTATGATATTGAGTGTTAGTCGTCACTTCGCAGGTTGGTGAATTGCCGAGGCCACGTTCTTAACTTAGGTAAGAACCCATTTCATTTTATGTTGTGTATATGTATTAAATCGCAGATTTGTCGCTTTAGTTTGCAGTGACTCATTCATATTATTGAATGTTGGTATGCCACCTACCGGGGGGTTTGTTGCTCCGGACTGGTCCTTTGACTTCGTAGAGGCTTATAGTGTTTACACTGTTTTTCAGGTTGGAGCTAAGCTTTTGGTTTCAGTTCAAGTTAAGTTATTTGATGGTTTGAGATGATGGTTTTCCTCAATGGCACAGCAGGGTAGTTGATTATGCCTGTAATTTGTTTTAGTTTATTCGACCAGCTACGGCTATCAACCCTTTTCTCGAATCTTGGAAATGTAATTTGTAAGGGTTTTAAAGGCCTTCGAGCATACTTTTGTTTATGTTAAAGGGTGACTGATAGGGCTGTTTCCATTAAGCTTGTGAGGATATCGGGAAATGCCGTTAATTCCGATACCCTGATCGCCTCACCCTTTTCCTTAGCTATTATGTTTGAACAACCATATACTTATGTGTTCTTTTGGCTCACTGTATTATGAGAAGTGTTACTTCTTTTCTTTTTTTTTTGTTTTACATTACTCTATGAGGCATCCTTGATTTGAAGGAGAGGGGATTGTTTAACTATGTAAAATTCCATAAAAGACTTCGACAGTATTATCAGATTTTGATAAAAATATGTGTGTATGGGGATTACTCATGATGCTATCAAACTATGGAATTAGTGGCTACTCTTTTCTGTTTTCTGTTAATAGTAATAGCCTTCATATATATTCCAGAGAGACTGAAATGCTGCAATGATAGGTTATATGCAATTGATTGCATTCAAAGAGGGGGTTATATATCAGTACTCTAGACTTATCTTTACTCTAGACTTTATCTTAATTTCATTCATGTGATAGTTATATAATTTGACTGTATGAGTAATTGTTTTGTCTTTTATTGGGTCTTGCATCATCCCTTGGTTATTCATGCAATAATTAGCTTCTATCTCATGTAATTATTGGTATTTCAATTGTTGCTAGATACTATTCAACAACTATTAACCTGTAATAGATACATAGCTACTGTACATTACATTTTTATATTCTTTCTACCCAACAATATTTATAGTTCAACAATAAATTCCTTAAAACTTTTCTATCTCAATTATCTGAAAAACATGTACTATAAATGTATTCAAAAGGTCTCTCCTCTGAGCCAAGAGTCTGGTAATCACGTCTAGACTCTCCCCCGATCACCTTCTATCTTCTCCATGCTAGATCTAGTCTAGTTAGAGTCAGTACTAAGGGTCTCATGACTATTGTCTAGCCTCAAATTTTACTCTTTGTGGACTATACTGAGCAAGTTTTTTCCCACTGGTTTACTCCACCCACCTTCGGGATCATTTTCTGCTCTTCTCCCCTCTCTATATTACCCTTCTCAGGAAGAGGGTAAGTGTTTCTTGGCAACAGTTTCTTTTAAATAAACAAAAGAGTTTTATTTTTTTGTTAAAGTATGACTACCTATGATCTAGGTAATTACCATCTATAGTTCTCATCAAAATATTATAACATTTAAAATGTCTTTTAGTAAAATATTCACTTAATGATCTCAATAATCTTTTATGCAACTAGGGGTGTTACATCTCCTCCCCATATGAGGAGCACCATCCCCAGTGTTCTCTTCCCTTTCAGAAAATAGTGCTAGATAAGCCTTTCACATGAATTCTTCCTCTTCCCAAGTGGCATCTTCTGGGAAAAAGTGTTTCCATTTCACTTAAACCTGGGGATGGCTCTCCTCCTCAAGTTGGTTTCCGGCTCATCAAAAATACAAAGAGGTTCTACCAGGAACTCTCCTTCCTGTTCGACCTTGCACATAAAGATAATTTTTCATTTTTTGTTTAAATTTATATATATATTATTATTATAATATATATATATATATTTAATATAATTATATGTATATGTATATTAATATATATTATGTTCAGTTTATACCCTTTAAACCTCTTTTACCTGAATATTTTCCCAATTAATAATGTGTTGGGGGTTATTCACATATTTCTTAGTAAAAATATATGAAATACATTTTGGACCCAAATGTGACTTGGTAGCGCAAGTTTATAGGCCACCTATCCAATTCTTTCCAACACCTGAAAGGGCGCGCAGTATTGGGGTCCTAATTTGGCACAACCTCGCCACTGCAAGGAACTTTTTTGAGGCTTCATGCTCAGGTAGACATGATCTCCTAGTTGAAATTCCCTGTAAGTCCTTTTTATTATCTGCATACATCTTCTATCTATCCTCGACTGCCCTTAAATTTTATCGGACTTTCTTAACAACCTCCTCCATTTCTTCTAGCATGTCATGACCAAGTGCTAGCTTATTTACTGGGTTATTCCAGTCTATGGGTACTCTGCACTTTCTTCGGTACAACACCTCCAAAGGGCTCATGCCTAGTGATTCATGATGTCTGTTATTATATGAAAATTACACTAGATGGACGTAGTCCTCCCACTTGTGTGGTTGCTCTGTCACAAACATGCATAGCATGCCTTCTAACACCTGATTTACTCGTTCAGTCTATCCATCCTTTTGAGCATGGTAGGCAGTACTAAACTGGACTTGAGTACCTAGTCCTGCAAAAAGAGTCTTCCACAAGATGGATGTGAATTTCATATCTCTATCCGAAATCACTACCTTGGGTATCGCATGCAAGCGAAATATCTCCTTCATAAATATTTTTGGGATTTCCAGTGTTTTGAAAGTGGATTTCACAGTTATGAAGTGGGATTTTTTTACTCAACATGTCTAACACCGCCATAATGGAATCATGTTTCTTGTGTGGGGTAAACCAGTAATTAAATCTAAGGATATAGTGTCCCACTTCCATTCTGGAATGGGCAATGGCTGTAAGAATCCATTGGGGTGTTTGTGTTCCATTTTAACCAATTAACACTCCAAACATTTGGAAAAATATTCTGCAATATCCTTCCTCAATCTCGGCCAAAAATACCCTCTCTTAATGACTGAAAATATTTTCTGATAGCCTAGGTGGCTAGCACAAGGTTTCTTATGAAACTCATCTAATACCAATATTTTAATCGAAGTTTGATTTGGAATATAAATTTTGTTTATAGAAGTGATGAGATTATCAGAATTTATTCCAAATTCTAAATTTTCCTCTTTCCATAGAGCTTCTTTTGTTTGTTGATAGAGGAAGGTATACTCTGGATCCTTACTAGCTACCTCCTTTATGATTTCAGGAATATTTGAAGTTGCTTGGCTCATTCGAACCTCATAAATATAGTTCAACTTTCTGCTTAGTGCGTCAGCCACAAGGTTTTCTTTCCCCTCTAAATGTTTCATTTCAAAGTCGAATTCATGTAAGAAAGTTGTCTTTCCCCTCTAAATGTTTCATTTCAAAGTCGAACTCATGTAAGAAAGTTGTCCATCTGGCGTGTCAGGCATTTAAGCTAGATTGGTTAGAGTAATTGGTAACACTGCTATGATGGGTTAGCAGCAAAATTTTCCTCCCCAAAAAGTAATCCCTCCACATTTTAAGTGAATGCACTATTGTTGTCAATTCAAGGTCATAAGCTAAATATCGTTGCTCGTACTCCTTCAACATTCGACATTCATAAGCAATCACTTTTCCCTCCCATGTCAGCACCCCACCAACACCTTCCTTACTTGCATACATGGAAACTATGAAATTATTTTCCATATCTACTACTTTTAGTACTGGTGCAGTAGTAAGAAGATGCTTTAATTTTTCAAAGCTTTGTTGAAAAGTTGTTGTCCATTGGAAAGCACATCTCTTTTTTTGCAAAGATGTCATTGGGAAAGAGATCTTTAAAAACCCCTCAATTAATCTACGATAATATCTAGGTAATCCCAAGAATGATTTGATATTAGTGACATTCTTAGGGGCTGTCCATTCCATGATCGTTTTGATCTTTCCTCGGTCTACTGCAATGCCTTCTATAGATATAACATGACCCAAATACTAAATTTGATCCTTGAAGAAGTCACACTTGCTAAATTTGGCATACAACTGATTTTCCCTTAATGTCTGCAACACTTCTCAAGTGTTCTTGTGTTCCTACTAGTTCTTCAAATATATTAAGATATCATCTATGAAAATGAACACAAATTTATCCAGGTAAGGCTAGAAAATACCATGCATTAGACTCATAAAGGTGGCTAGAGTGTTTTTGGGGCCAAACGGAAATACCACAAGCTCGTAATGACCATAATGAGTATGAAAGGTTTTTTTCTAAATATCTTCATCTTTTATTCTTATTTGATGGTAATCGGATCTTAGATCGATTTTCAAGAATACCTTAGCTCCTTGAACCTGATCAAATAGATCATCAATACGTGGTAAAGGGTACTTATTTTTTATGATTAGTTTGTTCAATTATCGATAATCGAAGCACAATCTGAGGGTCCTATCCTTTTTCCGTACAAATAATATGGGAGCTCCATAAGGGGACACGGTGGGGCGAATATATTTTTTATCTAGAATCTCTCGTAACTGCATTTTGAACTCTGTTAATTTAGGTATGCTTATATGATAAGGAGCTCTAGATATGGGGGCCGCACCTGGAATTAACTCAATGGTGAAGTCAATATCTCGCTTGGGTGGTAAGCCAGGAACATTTTCCATAAAGACATCTACAAAGTCCTAAATTACAGGGATACTTTCTAGCATGGTCATTTTATTTTTATGTTTTGTAAACCCCACCTACATGGCATAAATTTGACACCCTTTTATAATGCATTTTCCTAATTGATTGGTAGTAATAGGACGAAGCTTGGTGCTCATTTTTATTCCTTGTAATTCCTTCCATTGACCTGATTCTGAAACAAAACTTATAGTATTTTGTTTACAGTCTACCAGAGATCAACATTTCTCCAACCAATCCATCCCAATTAGTATGTCATAAGAACCCAAAGGTAATATATTAAGATCAACATGAATAGGCTGCCCAGAAATGGTTATGGGACAACGTTCTATCTTGGCATTAACTCTCCCTTTTGTGCCAATGGCTAGTTGTACTAGCCAAGATTTGAAAATTTTATGCTTACTAACTGACAATTTTCAACCACTTTAGGACTAACATAGCTTAAGATAGCACATGGATCAATAAAACATAGACAGGTTGCTTAGCAATCATACCTTCATATTTGATCATTGTGGGATGGAATTTGGCCTGATGATTGTCTAAGGCAGCATTAATTCTAGGTATGCTCCTCACCACTTCGCCAACTATGGATGCTTCTTGCATGTTTGATAATTGTTATGTTCTAGCTCCTAATGGACAATTTTTGTAATAATGTGGTTCTCTACAACCCCAAAACTATTGTGGTGGTTTTGATTGTTGATCGTTTGTAGATTTTGTGATGCCTTCTGCTGGTTTATTCTCAGAATATGTAGTTCTGGGTTGATTTCTGGCTGGAAATC
Source organism: Pinus taeda (assembly GCA_000404065.3). NCBI lineage: Eukaryota > Viridiplantae > Streptophyta > Pinopsida > Pinales > Pinaceae > Pinus > Pinus taeda. The sequence goes on from APFE031666908.1 coordinate 109,557, forward strand.
TGTTGAACGTCTTTCGTTGTGCATTCCTATGGTTAGCAAATTTTTGGTGTCTGCTTATGATCGGGATTCTACCCTTCTTGATCCTCCTTTTGGTCCTTCATTCCTTTGTTTCATTTGTTGATAGCAAATGCGGGCCTTCCTCACGACATCATCCATTGTCTTAGGGTAGTCAAATTCTAGTCTTTCCTTCATAAAGTCTGGTAAGCTACTAATAAAATGTTGAATTTTGCCATTTTCTTCTTGCATGAAAGGCACGTAGCGGAGTCAGGATGTGAATCTTGTCATGTATTCATCCATGGTTAAGGTTCCCAATATTAGCTTCTGGAATTCTTTCACTTTCGCATTATAATAGCATTTAGTTAAATATTTATCCTTGAAATGTTTTTGAAATTCATTCCATGTAACATGTTCTTCATCAATTTTTCTTACTGTCTTAAAGTATTCCCACCAGAGAGTCATTTTTCCCCTCAGTTGATAAACTGCCAACTGTGCCTTTAGTTTATTAGTATATTCATAAATCTAGAAGTATTTGGCCATATCGATTAACCAGGCTTCTGTGACTTCTTCAAATTCTCCCTCAAAAAGGGAAGGCTTAATTTTCTTAAACTCTCCTTGTAATTCCGTCCTTGGTTTTGCCTTTTGTTTCTTGGTTTTCCGCTGGTGAGATACATTGTCTGAGCGTCCGTCAACTTCCTCTCTATTTCTTTCAACAGATTCAACGTTTTCTTCCCCATGCTGAGCGGTCGAGGTCTTTTCCTGATTCTCTATGCTGGGATCTGCGTGACACTGATTTTGTCAGTTGGACAAGAATCTTAAGATTATTTCCTATTCTGCACGTAGTCATTCATTATCTGTTCTCAAACTATTCATTTTTGCACGCAATTGTTGCACAGTTTCGAGTAACACTACATTAGCTTGCCAGAATTCCTCGCCTAGTTGAACCCAAATATCTGGGTTAGCATTCACATAATTTTCTCTGGGTGATTCAGGTGGTCTTGAGTTCCTCTGCATGTTGAACTTGTCGTTCCCTTTGCTAGTGTGATCTTTTCTGTTATCTGTATTCACACACAAGTAGTTTTATTTAAAATTTAAGCACATTGTTCGTATACATAGCTATTGCCAAAGGGCCTTAGTGTACGAACTTGGCTCTAATACCATTTGTAACATCTACAACTTCACTTCCAATAAAAACTTTGGATAAACCATAAAATAAAATAAAAAATCCAGCATTCAACTATGGATTCACATCTATTAACGCTATGTACAATGTTCGGCATATAACTATGGTTTCACATCTATTAAACATTATGTACAATCATATCCACGGAAACATATATCACACCATGATACTTTGTACAGACTTAAATGTGATTAAATGTAATTTATTTGATAGGTGGGGAGATATGGCCGAGGATTCTCCTGGTTAACTAGGCACACATTCCCATGGCTTGCTCTGTTGTATGGGCCCTCATCCATAGCTCCACGCGACAGTTTTCCATCCTATGGAACGTTAATACCATTTGATACAGCCATCTATCATCATTGTCCGTCAGTTTTCCATCTGCCATTAGACAATAGGGAAGAGCTAGATTTTAACCTAACTAACTCTTGGCACTGAAACCTTGAGGTCTCATTGTTGTTGCCACTCCTCTACATCACACTGCTCTGTGAGGGCTCTGGTTTTTGTTCTCTGCAAGAGATAATGATAGAGGAAGCTAATAAACTTGACAGAGCAGATATGTCTTTCAGTTCTACAACCTGAATGTTTAATTACTGGGTTTCGAAGTCTAGAGTGAATTTGGGTAACTGCTTTATACATGTCCTAAAGCTTTCTGACCACCGTTCAGGGGAGACTTATATGGCTCAGGTCATGGAGAAAGGAAAAATGAATACAAAAACATCTGCAACATGTATTTTAAAATCATATAACAATGCTTGTTGTTGAAAGCCTCAACCCAATGAAGTTTCAAGAGAGTTTTTCATTCAAGCGTGATGTTATATTTAAATTAGTTATGATACTGAGTGTCTGTCCTGACTTTTGCGGTTGGCTACTTACTGAGGCCATGTTCTTAACTCAAGTAAGAACCCATTTCGTTTTCTGTTGAGTATATGTATTTAATGGAAGGTTTCTCACTTTAGCGTGTAGTGACTAGTTCATATTCTTGAATACAGGTATGCCCCCTGCTAGAGCATTTGTTGCTTGGGACTACGTCTTTTGACTTCGTAGGGGCTTATAGAATTTACATTTTTTCAAGTTGGAGCTAAGCTTTTCATTTCTGTTTAGGTTAAGTTATTTGATGGTTGAAGATGAAGGTTTTCCTCGATACCATAGTAGGGTAGTTGATTATGCGTCGGTTAATCTCAACTTGTAATTTATTTTAGGTTATTTGACCAGCTACGATTGTCGACCCTTTTCTCCAATCTTGGAAATGTAATTTGTAAGGGTTTTAAAGGCCTTCCAGCATACTTTTGTTTATGTTAAAGGTTGATTGATAATACTATTTCCATTAAGCTTGTGAGGATACCAAGAATGTTGTTAATTTAGATACCGTGATAGCCTCACCCTTTTCCTTGGCTATTATGTTTGAACAATCATATACTTCTGTGTTCTTTTGGCTCACTGTATTATGAGAAGCGTTACCACATTTCTTTTTCTTGTTTTACGTTATTGTATGAGGGATCCGGATCTGAAGAAGATAGGATTGTTTAACTATGTAAAATTCTATAAGAGACTCCTACAGTATCATCAAATTTTGATATATATATATATATGGATTATTCATGATGCTACCTTTTGATGTTATCAAATTATGGAATTAATGGCTACTCTTTTCTGTTTTCTATTAATAGTAATAGCCTTCATATATATTATCAAGAGACTAAAATGCTGCAATGATAGGTTATATACTGTTGATTGCGTTCAAATAGGGGGTTATATATCAGTATTTTGCACTTATCTCTACTATGGACTTTATCTTTATTTCATTCATGCGATAGTTATACCGTATGAGTAACTGTTTTGTCTTTTATTGGGCCATGTATCATCCCTTGGTCATTCATGTGACCTTTAGCTTCTATCTGGTGGAATTACCAGTTCTTCAATTGTTGCCAGCTACTGTTCAACAACTATTAACCTATAATAGATACATAGTTATTGTACATTAGATTTTTATATTCTTTCTACACAACAATATTTATAGTTCAGCAATAAATTCCTTAAAAGTTTGCTATCTTAGTTATCTGAAAAACCTGTACTGTAAATGTACTCAAAAGGTCTCTCCTCCCAGCCACGAGTTTGGTAATCACTTCTAGACACTCCCCCGAGCACCTTCTATCTTCTCCATGCTGGATCTAGTCCAGTTATAGTTAGCACTAAGAGCCTCAGGACTATGGTCCAGCCTCAAATTTTACTCTTTGTTGACTGTACTGAGCAAGTTTTTTCCCACTAGTTTATTCCACCCAACTCTGGGACAATTTTCTGCTCTTCTTACTTCTCTATATTACCATTCTCAGAGAGAGGGTAACTCTTTCTTCCAAATAAACAAAACAATCCTTTTTTTGTTAAAATATTAATACCTATAATCTAGGTAATTACCATCTATAATTCTTATCAAAATATAATAACATTTAAAATGTCTTTTAGTCAAATACTCACTTAATGATCTCAGTAATCCGTTATGCAACTAGGGATGTTACACTATGTCGTGCCATGTTATGTCAATGTCTCCTTCATTTTCTTTCAACATTTTTGGCGGTGGTAGACCCGTGAACGTTATGGCAAAGATTTTATATATTATTGAATTCAAAGACGCGCCAAACCAACATTATTTGACACTTTGCAACAAAGTTATTGGCCGTTGTCCTTGAACACTGCAATAATTTCTCTCATCTCTGGAAAGATATGTCCAGCCTACCGAGACAAGGTTTTCAATGAACACCTGACCCTTCATTTTCTCTCACTCACTCTTCCAATCTACTCAACTATTCTCATGACATGTTGTAAAAGCTCCCAAACATAAAATTCACACAAGTTAAATACGTAAAAAAAAAAAAAAAAAAATTGATATCATTTCATTGACGAGGTTGATTAAAAGAGTTTACATTTGCTATTGGTAGTTTCATGCTTGAACTTAATTAATATAAGTCATATGGCATTTAACATAGCCTATTCTAGAGGTTGCTTTCACATGGGAAATTAGACCGGGTTATCAATTCCAGGATTGTGTTTATGACTGATGTACTATTGTCGTTATCGCATCATTTACTTGGTGCCTGGAAAGTGTACCCCACCGTCGATACCATAGTACCTATGTGGGTTACATATTTACTTTTCTTTATGTTAAAGCTGGCTACAACTTCCAACTGGCTGTGCTGATGTGTAAGGATGGAATTATTTTGGTACTTAACTCTACTCTGCCTGTACGTGGCACAAGCAGCCTGCTCTCAGCAGCCCCTCTCCTGGCACTTCTCGCCTCTACAACGGAGGAAATTTCGCCACCCAGATCTACGGTTAGTATTCTATCGTGGTTGATATTATCGCCTTCGTAAGTTTCTATGCTGCATTTGCGTCCTTATTGTTTGTTTTTTTGTTTAGTCTCGGCTCCTTCAGGTCTCTGGTGGCTCTGCTCTTTAGCAGTCTACAGTATCCAACTAGCCAAGAGGCTTCCTGGTTGCGTTTATGACTCTACCATCTGAGAGAGATCTCATTAAGATTGCCCATCCTTATGCTCTTAGCATTTGTTTGCACAGTGGTTTGATAATTCACTCATTTGCATGCTCCATATTTAATTTTGTTGTTGTCTCCTCTGATGGAGGTTCTACTCTATGGCAGCAAAGCCTACTGTTACTGTAACCGGGTGGGCCCTTTTAGGCTTCATCGCCCGAGGCGCCTTCCAGGTAAGAGAATCTTCTAAGAGTGACTTTAGGACTGGAAGGTTGAGTCCACTGGTTGTTCGAACTGGGTTTTCCTTTTTTAGGCATTTGCTAGAGTCTAAATCCTTAGGGAGAAATACTAGCCGGTATTAAATCTTGTATGAGGCTGCGGGCCATACAATTCGATTTTTTCATGTATTCTTGAGTTTGCCTCACGGTAGCTTCTGACTACAAGACCCAAACTAGGTCGTGCCGGCTTTTGTACCAACTATAAATGTATATTGTTGTTAAGCTAAGGACTGAACCATCCTGTGGATTAATCCTAGGATTGGGACTTATTTTGGCAAATTAATCTGTAAGGTCTTTTAACTGTTGTTTTACTCCTCCAATTACCAGTTAATAGTTCTATTTTTCCCCACAATAAGAGTTTATCGTAAAATTGTGATGATGAAATTATTGCTTGCATGCAGACATTGCTCACTGATTACATAGACATGGTTTCTCTCGTTTAGCTGTAAATCGAGATTTGTTACCCATCTCTACTGGTTTGCTAATTCATGTTACTTATATTTTATTGTGCAGAGTATTCCTTTTCTGGGTATCATGTTTAATATAGGTTTGATGGGATTCTCATTGCTGTTTCGAAGTTTCACTCTCCATTAATTTGTGTCTGTTACGTAAATCTTTCGGCAATGCATTAGAAGCCCTACCATGTTAGAAACCCTACACTTCTGGGAGTAGAAACCCTACCTCTCTCAAATGATTCTTGTGGCATTCTGCTAAAGTCTTTTGTCTTGAACGGGGTTCCAAATGATTATTACGGCTCTTAACTAATAAATTTTCCCTTCCCGAGTGGATTTTAGTCTTCGCCAACAAACATCGACCCCCTCAAATTGTTTTATTTGCATTACTTCTTCTGTGGTTACATTAGTAGATAAAATATCTACAGGCAATCACTCAAGAATTTGAACCCTATGATTATAAGCATGTTTAATTAACTCCTATCGTTATTCTCTAGATTCCTATTCTCAGAGACTATAAATGTGAATAATTAATTTTCTATCTTTATTTTCCAGAATCTATTCCTTGAAGCTATAAACATAAATATTTAATTTATGTCTTTATTTCCAGAACCTATTCTTGAGGTGATAAACAAGAAAAACTAATTCCTGACTTTATTCCAAAATATATTCGTGGAGGCCATAAGCTTAAATATTTAATTTCTGTCCTTATTTTCCAGAACCTATTCTTTGATGTTATAAACATGAATAAATAATTGTTGTCTTTGTTTTCTGGATTCTATTCTTTGAGGTTATAAACATGAATAAATAATTGTTGTCTTTATTTTCCAGATTCTATTCCTTGAGGTTATAAACATGATTCGGTTCTCTCATTTCGTAGACATGAATATTTAACCACTGTAAATAACATAACTAGTCTTGCTAAGCTCGTCAGTTTGTTTCCATACCTGAGTTCAGATTTTTCCTGTAAGAAGTAACTCCAAGGGTAAGAACCACCCCTGTTCCTGGCGCTTGTCAACCACTTGACCTTAGGAGGGTCGTTCTCAACCCATCCACCCCCAAGCACTCTTGCAAGACCACCATCTTCCACAAGATTCTAGCACTCCAGGCCTGCACTATCTAGTCATTACCAAACTAAGCGTCTACTGCAAGATTCCAGATTTCCAAGCCTGCGTTATCTCGTCATCACCAGACTTAGCATCTTCTGCCAGATTACGACTTTCTAAGCCTGCGCTATCTGGTCATTACCAGACTTAGCATTTACTGCAAGATAATGGCACTCAGACCAACGCTGTCCAGTCATTACCTGACTTAGCATCTCTTTTCTTTGCCCTCTCCCTATGGGAGCCTCTACCATTGGGGAACGTAGTTAGGTTTTTTTTTTTTCAACTATCATACTTAATTTTTAATCCTCCTTTCATGAGGAGTCACTGCAGCCATTGACAATCTATTTCTTTTAATTAGCAATAATCAGCAACATAATAGTAATTAACAACACAGTTAAATTCAAACAGTAATAATATTAATTAATCAGTTTATCCCCAAAAGTAACAATAGTCAAACAGTTGAATTTATTGTTGTTAATAAAATGCCATCACTTTACTAGAGGCATTACATCTCCCCCTCCTGAAACTCAACATCGTCCCGATGTTTTTTACTCATAAACAGTTAGGGATAAGCTTCCCTCATGATCTGTTCATCTTCCCAGGTGACCTCATCTAGCCCAAAATGCTGCCATTGCACTTTAACCTGGGCGATGGCTCGTTTCTGCAACACAACCCTTCTCCGATCTAGTATGCTCATTGGCTTGACTAGAAATTCTCCTTCCAGTTCCACCTAAAACACACAATATCTTGATTACTTTCTTCCTTAGCAACCAATTTTGGTTTATACTACTTAAGACATTTCCTTACCTGAATGTCTTGCCAACTAATTATGTGCTTAGGTTCATAAACATATTTCTTTAACATTGATACATGGAAGACATTATGGACCCAGATATGGCTAGGTAGGGCTAGTTGGTATGCCACTGGCTGAACCCTTGCTAAGATTTGGAAAGGTCACAAAAGTAGGGTGCCAATTTGGCGCAACCGTTCCATCGCAAGGTATTTTTTTTTGGCTCGAATCCTTACATACACATGCTCTCCTACCTAGTATTCTTTAAAGTTTCTTTTCCGATTTGTAAAGCTTTTTTGTCTATCTTGTGCACTTTTAAATTGGCTCACACCTTTTTGACCATTTCTTCCATCTCTTTTAACATCTCAGGACCCAACATGAGTCTATCTTCTGGTCCACCCCAACTAGATGGTGTACGACATTTTCGTCCATAAAGTAATTTGAATGGGATCATCTATAAAGATGCATGATAACCATTATTATATGAAAACTCCACCAGATGCAACTATTCTTCCCGCCGGGATGGTTGCTACATCACATATGACCTCGGCATATATTCTACCACCTGGTTCACCGTTTCAGTCTTTCCATTAGTCTACGGATGATATGCGGTGCTGAAATTGAGTTGAGTTCCCAATCCCTCAAACAAGGTCCTCCAAAATGCTGATGTAAACTTAACATCATAGTGATAAATTATAGTTTTGGGTAAACCATGGAGCTTAAATATGTTTTGCATAAAAATATTTGCAAGTTCTGCTGCGTGGTAAGTGGACTGTACCGGTATGAAGTGGGCTGATTTGCTAAGCTTGTCCACCACTACCATGATGGAATCATTATTTCTCTTGGATTTAGGTAATCTCGTGATAAAGTCCATAGTAATGATCTCCCACTTCCACTCTGGTATGGGTAATGGCTGTAACAGTCCAGTAGGGTGTTGATGTTATTTTCTAACCTGTTGGCACTCTATGCATCATGGCAAATATTCTATCACTTCCTTCTTCATGCCTGGCCAGTATTATTCCTTCCAAAGCGATGTTATGAGTTTCTAGTATCCCAGGTGTCCTGCATAAGGACTCTCGTGACACTCATCCAAAATCATTTTCTTAATGCCATCTTGGTTGGGTACATATATTCTTTTTCTGTAATACAACATACCAGCTGCATCCAGCTCATAGCCTTGTTGCATTATGTGACTGCTATTTTCAATATTGGTGTAGTTGTGAGCATATGTTTGAGCTGTTCAAAACTCCTTTCACATTCCGCAGTCCATTTAAATATTTTTCCCTTTTTTTGTAGGGAAGTGATAGGGTAAGCAACTCTTCAAAACCCTTCCACAAACCACCTGTAGTATCCTGCTAGTCCCATGAAAGATCTTATGTCTGCAACATCTTTCGGTATTGGCCACTCCATTATGGTCCTTATCTTTTTGGGATCCACTGCAATGCCCTATTTGGTGATAATATGTCCTAGGTACTGGATCTGCTCCTTATAGAAATCACATTTGCTATACTTGGCATACAACTGATGTTCCCGTAGTGTTTGTAACACTAGCCTGAGATGCTCCTCATGTTCTTTGACATTTCGGGAATATATTAGTATATCATCAATACAAATTAACACAAACTTGTCCAAGTACTGATGAAATATGTTATTCATCAAGCACATAAATGTCGTAGGTGCATTGGTTACCCCGAAAGGTAGTACCACAAACTCATAGTGTCCATGGTGAGTTCGAAAAGCGGTTTTGGCTATGTCCTCCTCCTTAATTCTGATTTGATGGTATCTGAATCGCAAATCGATTTTTGAAAATACCATTGCCCCTTTCACCTGATCAAAAAGTTCATCGATATAGGGTAGTGGATATTTATTCTTAACCCTCAATTTATTCAACTATCGATAGTCCATGCACATACGAAGAGTTCCATCCTTCTTCTTGACGAACAGTATAGGAGCTCCCCAGGGTGATACACTAGGGCAAATGTATTTCTTGTCCAAAAGCTCTTACAATTGCATCTTTAATTCCGTCAATTCTGGTATGCTCATCTGATATGGTGCTCGGGACACGAGGGCTGCACCAGGTATCAATTCTATGGTAAAGTCCAAGTCTCTTTTAGGTGGCAGCCCTGGTATTTCTTCGGGAAACACATCTGCAAACTCTTGCACCACTAGGATGCTTTTCAAAGTAACAGTTTTATCCTTTGAATTGGCATAACCCACTTGATTCGCATATACTTGAAATTTTTTCCTGATGCACTTTGCCAATTGTGAGGCGATAATTGACCGAATCTGTACTGGCCTCACAATACCTTAGATCTCTTGTTTCTTCCCTAGTTTGTCTTGGTAAGAAATTGTCTCTGTTTTACAATTTATTATGGACCATCATTTTTCCAGCGAATCCATCCGTATCAGCACATCATATGATCCGAGAGGAAGTACGTTCAATTTTTTCGTCACAGTCTAACCTTCTATCTTCAATTGGCAGTTATTGACCTTGGCCAGCACTCGCCTTTTTTCCCCTGTAGCGAGCTGAACTAGCCATGGATTTTTAAACTTAACAGATTGAAATTTACAATTTTTCACAACCTTGGGACTAACATAACTTAATGTAGCTCTTGGTTCAATTAAAGAAAAAAAATTTCAATCAAGAATCTTACCTTCGAACTCCAACATAGTCGGCTGGTATTCAGCTTGATGGTCCTCGAGGGCATCATTAATTCTTGGTATGGTCCGAGCCACGTCTCCCACTGTAGATGCTTCATAAATCTGTGACACTTGATCATTATGCTTTCGATGAGGATAGTTCTTACTGTAGTGTGGCCCGCCACAACCACAACACTGTAGTGGTGGCCTAGTTGCCCCTTCATTATCAACTCTAACTGGTTGCTCACTAAATCTGGATTCGTTGGGTGGCTTTAATCTGAGCTGATTTTTGAGTTGGTTCCTCTTGTTTGGCCCCTTGGAAAGTCCCTTACTGAAACTACCACGAGCTCCCTTGGCACCCATAGTCATTCTGCTACCCTTTCTATCCATCCGTCGCTTCCCAACATTTTCTCCTTTCTGTTTATTCTGCTGGTAACAAATCCTAGCTTTCGGTATCACTTCGTCCATTGTTTTCCGGTTGTCAAACTCAATTCTTTCCCTCATTGCCTAGGGTAGACTACTAACAAACCACTGTACTTTTGCCTTTTATTCCCATATATATGGTACATAGCGGAGCAGAGAGGTAAATTTAGTGATAAACTCATCCATTGTCTACTGCCCAAGCTGCAGATCATGAAATTCCCTCACCTTTTCATCATTGAAACGTTCAGTTAAATATTTTTCTTTAAAGTATCTTTGGAAAGTTTCCCAAGTTATATCCTGCTCGCTCACCCCCATACTATCTTGACCTCCTCCCACCATAAGGTAGGTTTGCCTTGCAGATGGAAAATAGCCAGTTGTGCCTTGAGATTGTGATCATACTCGTATACTTGGAAATATTTGTTCATATTAATTAACCAAGCCTCCGCTACCTCCTCCAACTCCCAATCAAAATATGGTGGCTTGATCTTTCAGAACTCCCCCTGCAACTCTATCCACTATCTTTCTAGGGTTCGATGTTCAGAGGCATTGTCGGACTTCTCCCCTCAAATCTCCTCCCTCCCTTTTGTTTCCTCCTGATCGGTATGATAATCCCGTTCTTCTAACACACACATATGCTCCAGAATAGGATTTGGCTGGCGCTGATTTTGTTTATCTAACAAACTCTTCAGGATTTTCTCCTATTCCATGGTTAACCTTGCGTTGTCCTCTCGTAGACGAGCAATCTCACTCTTCAATTCCTCGACTGTTTGCAATATAGTCAGATTGGTGTTGCGAGCCTCCTCCCCTAATTGCACCCATATTTTAGGATTATTTTGAGGAAGGGTGGTGGTTTCCAGTCCATCCACATTCCTGTGAGGAGCGTTGCTCATTCTCCTCATAATTTGTTGTCACTTGATTCCCTAAGTTCAACAGATTAGTAAACTTCAATAGATAAAGATATTTAAGTAACATTGTCTGGTAGCCCTTGTTTTTTTTTTTTGTTCCTATTACTATTAATTTCATTATAAATATTAGTCAGAGGCCATAGTATAGTATTCTGGCTTTGATACCACTTGTAAAAGCTCCCAAAAATAAAATTTACACAAGTTAAATACGTAACAAAAAAAAAAATGACATCGTTTCATTGACGAGGTTGATTAAATGAGCTCTCATTTGCTATTGGTAATTTCACGCTTGAACTTAATTAATATAAGTCATATGGCATTTAACATAGCCTGTTCTCGAGGTTTCTTTCCCATGGGAAATTAGACCGGGTTATCAATTTTTGGATTATGTTTATGACTGTTGTACTATTGTCATTATCGCATCATTTACTTGGCGCCTGGAAAGTGTACTCCACCATGGATACCATAGTACCTATTCTGGGTTATATACTTACTTTTCCTTATGTTAAAGCTAGCTACGACTTACAACTGGCTTTGCTGATGTGTAAGGATGGAATTATTTTGGTACTTAAATCTTCTCTGCCTGTACGTGGCACGAGCAGCCCGCTCTCAGTAGCCCCTCTCCTGGGACATCTCGCTACTGCAACGGAGGAGATTTGGCCACCCAGATCTACGGTTAGTATACTATCATGGTTGATATTACCACCTTCATAAGTTTCTATGTCGCATTTGAGTCCTCATTGTTTGTTTTTTTATTTGGTCTCAGATCCTTCAGGTCTCTGGTGGCTCTGCTCTACAGGAGTCTGTGTCTCCAACCGACCAAAAGGCTTCCTGGCTAGGTTTATGGCTCTACCGTCTAAGAGAGGTCTCGGTAAGCTTGCACACCCTTATGCTCTTGGCGTTTGTTTCGACAGCGGTTTGATAATTCACTCATTTGCATGTTCCATCTTTAATTTTGTTGTTGTATCGTCTACTGCAGGTTCTACTGTATGGCAGCAAAGCCTACTGCTGCTGCAACCAGGTGGGCAATCCTTTCAGACTTCATTGCCCGAGGTGCCTTCTGGGTAAGAGAATCTTCTAAGAGTGACTTTAGGACTGGAAGGTTGAGTCCGCTGGTTATCCGAACTCGGTTTTCCTTTTTTAGGCATTTGCAAGAGTCTGAATCTTTAGGGAGAAATACTAGCCGGTATTAAATCTTGTATGAGGTTGTTGGCCATACAGTTCAGGTTTTTCATGTAGTCTCGAGTTTGCCTCAAGGTAGCTTCTGGTTACAAGACCCAAGCTAGGCCGTACCGGATTTTGTACCAACTATAAATGTATATTGTTGTTAAGCTAAGAACTGAACCATCTTGTGGATTATTCCTAGGAATGGGACTTATTTTGGCAACTAAATCTGTAAGGTCTTTTAACTGTTTTTTTCTCCTACAATTACTGGTTAACAGTTTTTTTTTTCCCCACAAGAAGAGTTTATCATAAAACTCTGATGATGAAATTATTGCTTGCATGCAGACATTTCTCGCCGATTACATAGACATGGCTTCTCCCGTTTAGCTGTAAATCGAGATTTGTTACCCATCTCTACTGGTTTGCTAATTCATGTTACATATATTTTATTGCACAAAGTATTACTTATCTAGGTATCATGTTTAATATAGGGTTGATGGGATTCTCATTGCTGTTTCGGAGTTTCACTCTCTATTAATTTATTTCTGTTACGTAAATCTTTTGGCAATGAGTTAGAAGCCCTACCATGTTAGAAACCCTAGACCTCTAGGTGTAGAAACCCTACCTCTCTCAAATGATTCTTGTGGCATTCTGCTAAAGTCTTTTGTATTGAACGGGGTTCCAAATGATTATTACGGCTCTTAACTAGTAAATTTTCCCTTCCCGAGTGGATGTTAGTCTTCGCCAGCAAACATCGACCCCCTGAAATTGTTCTATTTGCATTACTTCTTCTGTGGTTACATTAGTAGATAAAAGTTCTACACACAATCACTCAATAATCTGAACCCTGTGATTATAAGTGTGTTTAATTAACTCCTGTCGTTATTTTCCAGATTCCTGTTCTCAGAGACTATAAATGTGAGTAATTAATTTTTTGTCTTTATTTTCCAGAATCTATTCCTTGAGGCTATAAACATAAAGATTTAATTTCTGTCTTTATTTCCAGAACCTATTCTTGAGGTAATAAACACGAAAAATTAATTCTTGTCTTTATTTCCAAAATCTATTCCTGGAGGCTATAAGCTTAAATATTTAATCTCTGTCCTTATTTTCCATAACCTATTGTTTGAGGTTATAAGCATGAATAAATAATTGTTGTCTTTATTTCCCACATTTTATTCTTTGAGGTTATAAACATGAATAAATAATTGCTCTCTCTATTTTCCAAATTTTATTCTTTGAGGTTATAAACATGATTCGATTCTTTGATTTCGTAGACATGAATATTTAACCACTGTAAATAACATAATTAATCTTGCTAAGCTCATCAGTTTGTTTCCATACCTGAGTTTAGATTTTTCCTGTAAGAAATAACTCCAAGGGTACGAACCACCCCTGTTCCTGGCGCTTGTCAACCACCCGACCTTAGGAGGGTCCTTCTCAACCCATCCACCCCCAAGCACTCTTGCAAGACCATCGTCTTCTACAAGATTCTGGCACTCTAGGCTTGCGCTATTTGGTCATTACCAGACTTAGCGTCTATTGCAAGATTCTGGCTTTCCAAGCCTACACTATCTAGTCATCACCAGACTTAGCGTCTTCTGCAAGATTACGACTTTCTAAGCCTATGCTATCTGGTCATTACCAGACTTAGCGTTTACTGCAAGATAATGGCACTCAGGCTAGCGCTCTCTAGTCATTACCAGACTTCGCATCTCTTTTCTTTCCCCTCTCCCTGCGGGAGCCTCTACTGTTGGGGAAAGTAGTTAGTTTTTTTTGGCAACCATCATACTTAATTTTTAATCCTCCTTTCTTGAGTAGTCACTGCAGCCATTGACAATCTATTTCTTTTAATTAGCAATAATGAGAAACATAACAATGATTAAAAACACAGTTAAATTCAAACAGTAATAATAATAATTATTGAGTTTACCCGCAAAAGTAACAATAGTCCAATAGTTGAATTTACTAGTGTTAATAAAATACTATCGCTTTACTAGGGGCATTACACCTATTAAGTCAGCATTGCCTTTACATAAATAAGGGGGCTAAGCAAAGCAAAGCAGTGAAACTAATAGCCTTTCCAATTTGAGATCACTTTACATGCCCATTTTACATTTTGGGAAAATTTAAATAAAATTGTAAATTTAGATAATTTAATCAAAATATCTAGTCATAATAAAAAAAAATATATTTATTTATTGAATTACTATATAAATTAATTTAAATGAAAGTAAATTTATTTAATAATATATATATAATTCTGAAAACATAAAATTTAATTATAAATTTTAAAATTTTATTATTAAGTAAGTATAAAAATATAAGTGAGTTTTATACACTAATGTATCACTGATGTTTTAAAACATTGAGAAAATTTATTTTTATTTTATTATGGATATCTTAATTTATAAATGAATTTGTTATAATGATAATAGACCAAATACACCACATTTTTACCTCCCCACCCAAAGAAACCATAATTTTATTTTAATATAAACATTTCATATGTCATATTTTTTAATTTAAAAAAAATATAAATGATATAAATATTTTTAAGATCATTATATTATTAAAAATATATCAATAATAATTTAGGAAAATTAAATCTTTTACTATCTACTTTAAATTAATAATAAATTAAAATTCTAAATTCTTGTATTCCCAAATAAGACCAACATATAAAAACATAATTAAATTTAAAAAATAATAATATATAGATATATATATTCTTATTATTTTTTTTCTCCTTTACTCACCTACTGCACTATATCATCTTATTTAACTTACTTTTAAACCATACCATACTTACCAAAATGAGGAGGTAATATGGTTTACATAAACGAGTAGGTAATAGGATTTTTAAGCGAGTAGCAGCAAAAATGATGATGATAGAACATTGTTATTACATAAATTAGTCTATTTCAAATTAAAATAATATTTGAAGCTTTAAATAATATAAAACCTAAATGGTAAGATTAAATTGATAATTTTAAAAATATATACAAAGCAAGTTGTATGATTAAATTAATAATTAAAAAAAAATTATTGATGTTTTATATTTTAGTATTTTGTTTAGTTAAATATTATTTTACCATAGTTAAATAGTGTAGATTTCCAGTGTTAAAAGGAATTTATGTTGTTAATTTGTATTTTTTTTTTTTTTTTTTTGCAAAAAATGTGTATCATAATTAAAATATTGATGTTTTAGGTGGACATTTTATCTATCATTAAGGCTGTAAAAGTTACTTGTGAGAACAAAAATGTATAACCAAGTTAAATAAAATGATTGGTCATGGCTAACAAAATAGTGACTATTTGGAAAATCTATTAAGAATTTTGTATTAAAGAGGAATAGAAGAATATTTAGTTAAGAATTAATTGCTTTAAACCAGAGAAAAGAATCTAAAAGTTACATTTGAGAAACGGCAAATATTTAACTTATATTATTGTGTATTTTTCGATGTTATATAAGGATATAACTTATATTTGGTGAAAATGCTAAAAATTCGTTGTTGGATTTCCAAGGAAAATTAACCTGAAAAAAAAATACACCTAAAAAAACACCCATGTAAAATGATGAAACTACTAAAAGATTTTTGAATTTCATTGTTTTTTTCAATTGTTTATATGATATAGTAATTAATATGTCATATAGATAAATATTTTAATATAAGATTATTCATATTTTTTCTAAAACAATTTAGAAATTATATACAAAGTTACATTAATTTTTTACAAACCAAAAGGACATTGTTCATTGTTTCATTATCTATGGACTACATTATCACACATTAAAAATAATGTTTTTTATTAATATAGTTTTTAATAACATTAAATATTGCTTACTCCATGTATAAAGTAATTTTATTCATAATCCACATTGAAGTTTTTATAGTATAAGAATGAGTTTTAAGATGTGAGTATATTCATTTTATATTGAAATTAAATGAATTACACATCTCTCTTATTAATTTCATTAAAAGTACATTGATAATTTTTATTTTGTGTTTTTGCAACTTTTTAATTTACTTTTTTTTCTAGATCTTGATATTTTATTACATAAAAAAATAAAGCTATCTTTTTTTTAAATATAGATATATATATGAAAGTTGATATCACAATAAATTAGTTAATGTAGGTCCTTAAATAGTTTATTTAAATTTTGTGTTGAAATATTTTTTAAAAGTATAAGGTTTAGATATCTGACTCTTTTTCTTTACTTCTAATAATATTATAGTTTTAATTACTTTTATTAAAACTAACTAAACATGCATATTCATTTTTGTTTTCTATTCTAGTTTACATTGCTTTTCTATTTAGAGAATATTTTATTTTTATGTTAAGAAAGGCACATGTTAACTCCACATGTGAAATCAACCATTCCCTCATACTAGACTATATAATACATCTCTAGTTGCAATTAAGTAGAATTTATAAGTAATTAGTTAAGTAAGATTTATTGATAAATTGTTAAATTAAAAAAGATCCAAAAAATAATTAATTAGTTATTATTGATATAACTAATTTGTTTAATCTTATCAATTGAATGTTTAATTAATTATTACGTGGTAAAGTATTGATACTAAAAATATTATTGTTAAATTATTAATGTTATAAAAGTTAGTTTTAATAATATTATTTAAATATAGTAATATTATTACTTTTAATATTCATATTAATTTTATTATTTATAATATTGATATTGTTAAGTGTTATTATTTTGTAATATTAATATTAATTAAGTGTTATTAGTATTATTCTTAATACTAATGTTAATGTGATTATTTATAGTGTTGTTATTATTAAATAAAAAGTATAGTTAATTAATGGTTCATAATCTTAAAAAATTAATTTGTTTAGATTTATTAATATAATTTGTATTTGTATTTATTAATAATTTATTTAAATTCAAAAAATCGATTAATTAATTAGTTAAAACATTATTAATATTATTAATTAGACCCGGATGCGGGTGTTAGTCAGGCAAGATAGCGATCTAATCGCTGGCCACGCGGGGTTACGAAGGGCAGATGGCTTCTCCTTAACCGAGGAAGCATTTACTCTGGCTCTTAAACACTCGCCGCCAGCTCCTGCAAACAGTCATTCCCCGTCCTTAATGAATCGCCTGCCGGACGCTGTAATCCTGTACTCGCTGAAGGCAATGGAGTGGATATTTAATGGCAAGGTCCAGTCGCTCAGAGCCCAGAAAAACATACAAGGTGCTGGAGACGGGTATGATATTTTTCTTATTGAATGCCTCAGGATTGTGAAGCTTAATCTAATCGCCCGCAAGTTCGTTGTTATGGTGCGAAGCAGAGGTCTGCCGCAACGCGGAGGGAGAGCTGGTACTCGCCTTGCCTTTGAAGGCGAGGAGGTGAACTCCTTCGTTCCCAGGGAGGCAATGACAAATTCGTCTTCGTCCTCTGAGCAGGACTTCCTGATGTTGCCGGACTCCTACCTACCTATCCGCCTCAGAATCCCTGGAAGGCTCCTGCGCTCAGATGTTATTGTGAATGTGTCGATTTATCTCTCGGAGGCAGAACCTGAAGAAAATCCCTCTTCTTCTCAGGCCCCTGTAGAATTACAGTCAAATGAAATCTTGCTGGGAGACATGGAGGGAAGGGTTTTCCGTATGCTCCGTCCTCTTTCTGCAATCGCTCCGACGTCTCAGCATCAGCCAGCCCAAGTTCAGGCGAACTTGAACTCTGTCTCTCCAGAGCATGAAGCTCTGCCTTCGACTAATACTACCCACGCTAACGAGGAAATCCACAGCGCAACTCAGCCGAGCCTTGAGGATCAGCTACAATGGGACGAGGAGATGGCGAATTAGCTTGACACTTCAAGCCCGCAGCACCTGTCGCCACCGGAGGATCCAAACCACCCGTTCTGAGTCTCCATGGTCGCTCTTTATCCAGGTTTTTGCCGAGTTCAATCAATGTATTTTTTGTCTATCAGATTGGTCGTCCCCAGTTCTCTTTCTGACCTTTACCTGAAGGTTTGTCTATGTAATTACAGTGTCAATGGTAGAGTCTACAGGCTTAAAAGGACCTGGTTGTTTTTTGTTTTTTTAGATTGCTATCCAAGAGTCTGGTTTTTACATGTCCTCTTTCCAAGCATTACAACAGGGACAATATATGGTAACAGGGTATCGCTAGACAGATAGTCAGTCTCGAATGTTTTCGCCAGAGGGCTGGGCAATGCCCCTCTCAAATGATGTAATTCTTGTAAATACTCTCTTTCCTTAATATAGATTAGACTTTACTTAGAAAAAATATATATATATATATATATATATATATATATATATATATATATATATATATATTAATATTATTAATTAGTTTAATATTGTTATGGAATGAATATAATATTATTATTATTAAAATATTATTGCTAATATGAATATTATACTTAATATCTTTTAATAATATTATTATTTTAAATAGTAATATTATTAATTGTAATATTTTATATGGGTAATACGGATATCAAATTATTTTATTATCTTATAATATTAGTGTTAGTTAAGTGTAATTAGTAATAATATTAGTATCAATATTAATGTCACGGAAATTTTAGTTAATTGACGGTCCCTAACCATTAAAAACTATTTTGGTCATAAAGAAGGCTTATGTTTTCGAGATTAATTAGTTAATAATATTAAAGAATTTAAATTTACTATAACAATACTTTTAATAATATTATTAGCATTTTCCAGAATAGTGTGTTTACGATGCAATAGAGGGTAGGGAGGTGGACGCTGCCACTGCGCCATTTAGCCAAGCGACTAGGGGACATGGAACCATTCCCCCATAAAGCATTTTATGGTGCTATTGAACTGAAGGTGTTGCCTCATGTGAACCTGTTGTAATTCACTTGAACTCATGACTATACATTATCATTGTATTAAATGCCTATCATTATGCTAGGTTGTTTGTCAGGCCTCTACTCATGTGATGATCATTCCCTCTCTAGTGCAGCTTATGGTGCTCTTCTTCCTAGTGCAATTCACATTTAGTGTTGTTCGGTACCAAAGGCCTCTATCTGCAACTCTTTTCTCAGCTTTTGCTAGTATGAATTGGGGTCATTGACTAGCCACCTCCTCGAACCCTAACCAAGACATGATCTTATGTTATTCATATACAATTGGTTCTCTAAAATTAAAAATTCCTCCCTCCCCAACTAGAGTTTCAGTACCATTTACGAGTTATTAGTTTGGAGCATAGGATCAGCCTATCTATTTCTCTCTCTCCACACATTCGATGTTGATGCTGTTAACTTCAATTTTAGCTTAGCATTCATGTTAGATGAAGGTCTCTATGGATGTTGAACACCTTTAGCAAGAGCACTCTTGGTAAATTCTAGTTTGAATAGCTCCCCTTGTCCCATCATTGTCTCTCCATCTAAATTATTTTCTACACTCTCTATAAAATTTTCATTGCCAAATGAGGAACCTACATCACATAGAACAACACGTTGGTACCCACCCCCCTAGCAGGAAGCACAACCAACAATAGTTATGACCCCATTCAACTTGTAACTACAAATTCATATCCCTCTACTTAGTCTTATGTTATGCTCATGCATGGTCTATATTCCGATATCACGATGTATCCTAATGGCCAATCTAGCCAATTTTTCAATATATGTATAATGTTTTTGGTTTTTCAGAACGCTATGCTATCATATGCCTCTCTCTACGGAGAATAAACATTGGCTATGGTCTAATCTTCCTAGTCAAAGACTGATCTAAAGTATCTAGCATATCCATGTACAATCTAATTCAGAAGGAAATAGAAATATTTACTCTTATATATATATATATATCTATATATATCTATATATATAATATATATATATATATATATATATATAAGTTAAATTTTGTATTTAAATAATAATAATATTTTATTAATAATGATCTTATTACCATAAAGTTTTTATTATTGTTGTTACTTAATATTTTTTTAAATAGGTAAGGACCTAGTGTAATTTTTATAGTGATAATATTATTTGAGAAAATATAGTTATTTGATATGTTTAGTTGAAAATATTAATAAAGGCATTAATATTAAGGTAATCAATTATAACATTATTAAAGCTATTAATAGGGTAAATAATATTGATAAGAATATATTACTTAGCTTATTGTGCTTTTCTTGTCCCCCTTTCAATATTAATAAAATTGATGAAACATTAATTTCTTTAATTGAGATTTATATTAATAAGGTTATTCAATAAAATTATGCCAATATTATTTACCTTATTAATAATTTTAAGAATATTATACTTGATTATTTTAATAAGGAAAACTTTATTAATACCAGTCTAGATCCATCTTAACATGGGATTCACCAAGTGTCAAGAGGGATCAAATATCTTTTCACTTTAAAGAAGGTTTACACCCCAAGAGATTTGATCTCTCTTGGTGCTTGGTAGATCTATAGTTAAGATGGATCTACGCTAGTTTTGTTATTAATACTTAATAATCATAATCATTAATTTTATTTTTTTATTTTTGTAAATTGAGAATTTCCATTGCTTCAAAAGATTACACCGTTTCATGGTATATTTCAAAAACATGTTCGGCTCACTCTTACTAGATTTGTTGGAAAATAGGTGCATGTCCAAATACCTAATAAAATACCAAAGAAATAAGAATCTACATATACTAAATGGAAACCATTTCCAAAGGACTAACAAAACAAAAAACAACTAATACACAATAGATATCATCGGCATTTACCAGGACCAAGTGGTCTAGAGCTGAGCCCAGAGAAGACAGGGGTTTAAACTTCAATGGATGTGACCCTCCATGTGAGCCATCCTATATTCCACTGGTCCAGCTTCTCCTCATTTCACCTTTGTTCTTTTCAATGACTCATGCTTTTGTCATGCATTTCCCACATACTTTTTTGCAGGTGGTTCATGAAATCAATGATATCATTAGGGTCATTTTACCAAGCGTCGTTAAGTTGTTCTAACGAACTATGAAACTATTGAAAGATATTAAAATTGTCATCCAATGAGGGATTATTTCTAGCCAAAGGGAGGAAGTGGGGAAATGGATGATCCATTGTTTGACCTTATCCTTGTTCTTGTTGTTGTTGATGATGGTCGAGTCTTATTACCAACCCATGAATCGCCTTGCCTCTTGGAGAGTTCATGTTTTTATTCACACCTGACTCCTCTTGACTCCAAAAAATCACCTTTAACGAAATTCCCATTACCCCAGCTAGGCAGACAAGTGTAGACCCGTGATTTGGAGATTGTTTTTATTACCCATGACTCCCACCATGCACTATAAGATCCACATAGATTTTTATTAATCACTGCAATGATATACAAAGTAGGTATCAGAGAAACATCCCTAACACATCTGATCACTTCGAACCCAAAGGAGAGAAATCCCCCCCACCAGTCACACTGAACAAAGAAATATTATACCCATGAAAGTAGGACATCAAGACAAACGACACCCTTCTAAACAAGAAATCCAACCACTCAAGACAACCCCACTTTTCTAGATCCTACAGAGAGGGCACCCTAAGACACCCTTTTCTAAACCAAACCTCTAAAACACCACACCCAACTTTTCAAAGACTAAACAAAAAAAAAAAAACCAACACAAAGAAAGAAACATGACATATATGCTTATACCTAGTATAAATTACCTAGAGAATCTATGAAAAAGATCCCTACATAGTTAAAATAACATTGTAGCTTAGTGAATTCAGAGTGACTCTACCATCTTTCCTCGCAATGTTGAATTCCTCACTGTATAGAGCCTCCTACTTACTCAACTTTAGAAGACATAAATCGTGCCAGAATCCCCTCTACTCTCCTACACTCATACTTAGACTCTGCTCCTCAGAGAAAACATCCATGAACAATTCTAGAGAAATCCCAACTAACATTATTGCCCATAAATTCCCATGGGTACTGTTATCACCCTAAAATTTTTGTTTCTAAACTTTGGAAAGTTTTCCTTGTTTCTACTCATAGTCTTATAATAGGTTTTCAGTCATCTCATCTCAATAGTGTGATTCTCTTTTCCAAATAAAGTTTGACAACCTCATTCCATGTCCTAGAAGCCTCACCGTGTGTTTAGAAGTCATATCTCACATCATTTTCAAAAATTTTGAAATTAGCTACGAAATCATGGATTCTCAACTAGGAGTTTTTGTAGCACACTACGAAACCACTGAAATAGCCTGTTTTAGCATAAAAGACTCTATTTTCTGCTTTTCCTAATAAACTTCCAGCAGGGTTCCTGAGCAGCAGAGAACTCAATTTTGAAAACTGAAAGAAGCTTTTCTTCCTAACATACTGAACTACAAAAACATCTTTTAGTTTCTTCAAATTCGTTATGAGGTGGGGGAAATTTATGGTTAAACTTGTGCTATGAAACTACTGAAAGGCAAGCTTTGTCTTCTCATTTTAGCAGTCGTATTCAAGATCAGTTTATGGTCACAGGAAAAGGTATTTTAGAATTTTGAAGGAGGTTTCTCTTCATAAACTCTCTAGCTAGAATAACCTATCTCACTTTATTCATAAGTGTTATCAGTTTGGAGATACTAATATTTCTTTGAAACCCTAATTTCAGAGAACAGATTTTTCCTGTTTTACACACGTTTTTCAAGGACATATTCTCGACAGCTGGAGAAGTTTTTTAAAAAACCAAGAGAGGTTTTTTTTATAGTAAGAATGGGCTACAAAAAAGTCCTTTAGTTTCATAAAATATGTCATGGATGAGAGGATAAAGGCTTTTTCCCACGTGCCAATTTTCAAGGATCCTAAACCTAAAAACACTGAAACATGTTCCCTAATTCCTAGTGTTTATCATTAGCAGTAAGGTGACAACGTGGGAGGCTTCATCAAATTTGACCTCATGAGGTTGTAGCTGTCAATAATGCATTCAATGTTTAATTAAGGTGGTTTAGTCATAACAAGGAGTTGTACTCCTAATTGTATTAGGATTCCAGGATTGTTAGTTAGTTGTCAAATGCATTTAAAGGTTTGTTTTATGGTTGGAATAGGTGTGACTCATAGAAAATTCGAATTCTCTTGATGAGGGATGAGGGAATCCATGTTGTAAATGCTATATATAAAGCAAGAGGTCGAATTAGCAAAGGGTTGGAGACTTTTTGTCTCAAATATTTCTTTATGTGTAGATTGTGTATATTTTTAACCTAATGTAGAGTTTCTACTTAGACAACTCAAGATTCATGAAGAGTTCTTGTATGTTCTTGTTTTGATGGCATCTTCAAGTACTTACGTTGCAGTGGTGTTTACTTATGATACTCAGAACTCATCAATGATGCTCTAACTTCCTTCATGTATTTATAAACTGTGTTTCCTTGCATTTTATCTTTGTTTCGTTGATGTATAAAATTTCTCTATGCCCTGATTTTAATGTTAAGTTGATCTTGTTGTGGTACTGAAACATACTTTGACTCCATAGCCCAATGGTAGCTAGCCTTCATCTTCCAACCTATAGACATATAAAATCACAAACCATAGAGTTAGCCATCTATCCATATCTTTAATCAATTTCATTAACCCTTTGAGAGAGCCCTCTCAGGCTAAGGAGGCTAAGCCATAGCTATAAGATTGGTTTGAAATAGTTACATTAAGATAGTCTGATCAGCAACCTATCAGGGTCCTATTTTGGTGATAACATTTTGTTGTGTCTGCCCAGAGTCTTAAGATTAATCATTCCCAAAATCAAGAAAGATGAACTTCTGAAGGTAGCAGGAGTTTACAAAGTTTTTGAGGCTGCAATCTACGTTGGTGACTCCACACATCAAATAACAAATTGGAAGATGACTCCGCTGCTAGAAGATCAGTAGCTTGATGAAGTTTCAAGATGAGTTCCATTGCAAGAATGAATGCCAAGTATGCCCCCATGAATCGGTCTCATATCCCTGGTTTTCCAAATCCTATGCCAAAGGTTGATTGGTTAAATGATCTTATAATATTCAAAGATGAAAAGAAAGACAATGCTACTCTTCATTTGGTTAGGTTCCATATCCATGTATGTAGTCTTAAGGTTCAATTCCCTGAAGATTGTCTCATGAAGACGTTTATGACCACTTTAGAAAGAAAAGCATGGTCTTGGTATAAAATCTTGGAAAATGGTTCTTTATATTCTCTTGCTGATTTCCATGATGTATTCTATGACATTTATAAAGAGTGTTATCCCTCCTTATTGCTGGTCAGATTGTTGTAAACATTCTACAAGTTTTATTCAATATTTGGAGGATTGTTAGGATGATGATGAATTCATGGATAAAGAAATTTTAGAGGCTCTTCATAACAATACATTTCAACACCAAGAAGAAAGGATAACATCCCATGAAATGCAGCATGAAAATCAGCAGGGGTTTACTTATGAAAATAATATTACATCCTCTGAGATTGATGTAGAGATGCAGCAGACTTGTTAGTCTTTGGATCATAATGAAGATGAAAATAATTGCAAACACCAACAAGAAATACTGGAAGAATTTTTTTATAACCCTTAGGCAGAGGAAAAGGTTGATCATTTATGTAATTCCTTGCAACAGATTACTTCAAAGAATGATCATAATAGTGAGGAAAATTACATTATCTATGGGAACCATGCAGAAAGGCAGTTGGATAGCATATGAAAGCAATTTTGAGTGGCTGAGAATCAGTTGTCTGAAGATATAGAATGTTATGAGAATCATCAAACTAATCACGTCTTTTTTGACCCTATAGCTGATTACATGGAAAAGATTTGTTGTTCAAATTTCCAATTATATTTTTATATTGAAGATCAGTTACCTCTCATGCAGACTCGATTATTTCAGTATTATGTTTATTTTTCCTTTAAGCACAACCAAGAGATTCAAGTGCCAGATCAGATTAATGACTGGCTTCATTGGAAGTTTCATGTTCCTTGAGCTGCAAATGGAGGTCACAATTGATAGGGTTTGTAGGAATGTGCAAAGAAGTTCAGGGTAGGTTTACTGAGCATCTGTTTCAGTAGGTGCAGTTTGAATTCTTCTTACAGAAATCATTAAAGGCTTGAGGAGCAGATTGGGCAGAAGTTCAAATTTTTATTCTAGAGGATGGATAGCAGCACTGGAGCTCTAGGTTCTTAGTGTACCACAAGGGCACACTATCCCTAGTGAAGCCACTATTATCACCCTAAATTTTTTGTTTCTAAACTTGGGAAGTTTTCCTTGTTTTTAGTCATAGTCTTATAATAGGTTTTAAGTCATCTCATCTCAATAGTGTCATTATATTTTCCAAATAAAGTTTGACAGCCTCATTCCATGTCCTAGAAGCCTCAACATGTGTTTAGAAGTCATATCTCACATCATTTTTTAAATTTTTGAAATTAGCTACGAAATCTTGGATTTTGAACTAGGAGATTTCGTAGTGTGCTACAAAATGACTGAGATAGCCTGTTTCAACATAAAATACTATACTTTTTGCTTTTCCTAGTCAACTTCCAGAAGGGTTCCTGAGGAGCTGAGAACTCAATTTTTAAAACTGAAAGAGGCTTTTCTTTTGGTTTTAGCAGTCATTTTCAAGATCAGTTTCTGGTCACAGAAAAAGGTATTTTAGAATTTTGGATTTTTCGCTTCATAAAATCTTGAACTACAATAACCTATCTCACCTTATTCATAAGTGTTATCAGTTGGGAGATACTAAGCTTTCTTTGAAACCCTAATTTCAGAGAATGGATTTTTCCTGTTTTACATGTGATGTTCAAGGATAGATTCTGGATAGTTGGAGAAGTGTTTTAAAAAACCAAGAGAGGTTTTTGTTCTAGATAGCATGGAATACAAAAACCTCCTTCTGTTTCATAAAATATGTCATGGATGAGAATATAAAGGCTCTGTCCCACGTGCTAATTTTCAAGGATCCTAAACCTAAATACAAGGAAACATGTTCCCTAATTCCTAGGATTTATCATCAACTATAAGGTGACAACGTAGGAGGCTTCATCAAATTTGACCTCATGAGTGTGTAGCTGTCAATAATGCATTCAATATTTAGTTAAGGTGGTTTAGTCATAACAAGGAGTTGTACTCCTAATTGTAATAGGACTCTAGGATTGTTAGTTAGTTGTCAAATGCATTTAAATGTTTGTTTTATGGTTAGAATAGGTGTCACAAATAGAAAATTCGAATTCTCTTGATGAGGGATGAGGGAATCCATGTTTTAAATGCTACATATAAATCAGGAGGTCGAATTAGCAAGGGGTTGGAGACTTTTTGGCTCAGCTGCTGCTCTATGTGTAGGTTGTGTATATTTTTAACCTAATGCGGAGTTTCTACTTAGACAACTCAAGATTCATGAAGAGTTATTGTATGTTCTTGTTTTTATGGCATCTTCCAATACTTACATTGCAGTGGTATTTACTTATGATACTCAGAACTCATCAATGCTCTGACTTCCTTCATAGATAAACTACCTGTGTTTCACTATTTTATATTTGTATTTCTACACTTGAACTCTATATTGCCTTGACTTCCATGCTAGGTAGAATGGTTTGGCTTCACTACTCAAGATTCAAAGAGAGTTTTTAATGTCATATTGTCTCATGGCTTTCCTCTTTCACTTACTTGTAGTGGTATGAATACATGTTACTTAGAACTCATCAATGATGCTCTAATTTCCTTCATGTATTTATAGACGATGGCTCCTTGCATTGTATCTTTGTTTTGTTGATGTATAAAAACTCTCTATGCCCTAACTTTCATGTTAAGCGGATCTTGCTGTGGTACTGAAACATACCATGACTCCATAGCCCAATGGTAGCCAGCCTTCATATTTCAACCTATAAATATATAAAATCACAAACCATAGAGTTAGCCATCTATCCATATCTTTAGTCAATATCATTAACCCTTTGAGAGAGCCCTCTTAGGCTGAGGAGGCCAAGCCTTAGCTAAAAGATTGGTTTGAAATAGTTACACTAAGATAGTCTAATCAGCAGCCTATCAGGGTCCTATTTTGGTGATAACATATACATAACCACCACCATATGAACCATTAGTCACACATCAAGTACAATAACATCACATCTATTTCAAATGCCATTAATTAGTGATCCTTAAATATTGGACTCCACATGTGCCACTACATGTGTCCCACCTCCTAAACAGTCACCCTTCCCAAGTCAAGAGTGGGGCATATGGTGGAGAGCCCTCACTATGATTTATGATATCTTGTTGTATGGCACCCCCATCATGGTTTATTTTATTTTAGTTATTTTTTAATTTTATTCTTATATAATGTGACCAAGTTAAACAAATTTATTTAATAATTATAATTATTATGTTTTAAATCTAATTTACTTTTTATTTAATTTTATTTTTAATTATATGTATTTTTGTCAAGTCAAAATGTTCATATAACATAACATAACAAGACTAGACATTATAACATCTCCTTCATACTAGGCTAGAAAGTGCACCTCCACTAGTACAAAATGACTAATTAGTTGATAAAGAATGACTAAAATTTGCATATAAATGACCATTTTTCATTCAGTGACCAATAGTAGATAATTTATAGTATCTTATAACATGACCAGCTTCAAGTTGTATTTAGCTTAACCATTAATTGGTTATGTCAATTTTATCATCTAGTAGTATATTTAGTCATGATTTGGTCATTAATTTAGCTATTATTTGCCACATTTAGTGACCAAATACATAACAAAATATACTACTACATGATCACCCGAGAAAACCAATTAATGACCGAATAAATATGATCAAAATTTTGGTTGCGTTATAAAATACTATAAATTGGCTACTAATAGTCATATATGTGCAAATTTTAGTCATCTTTTGAAATTAACTAATGACCAAACAAATATGATTAAATTTTGGTCGTGTTATAAGATATTATAAATTAGCTACTAATAGTCATGTATATGCAAAATTTAGTCATTATTTGCAATCACAAATTTATCAATTGCAATAGTCATTTATATTTTTTTGTTAGTTTCACATTCATTGTATAAACAAATAATTTAGTAGTTTATACTCATTTCATTTACTTTCACTAATAATCATTATAAATGATTAATTTAGTCGTTGTGTATTCATTTGATTTTTTTTCATCATTAATTAATATAAACTACTAATGTACTAGTTTTAAATTGATTTTATGTATTCATTACTAATCAGCATAAATTAATTAGTATGATTTTGCGACTAAATTAAAAAATAACACACAATGTGCATTCTCATATCATATGAAAACATAAAGTTATATACGTTAATTACAATACTAAATAATATCAAGTACAACTATAAATAATTTCAACCACATAGATTATAATATATGATATTTCAAGTATTACAATAGGAGGTTCCAACCTAATATTGGCTGGACTACAATTTAGACATGAAATATTGTTTCATCACTTCAAAACATTATCATTAGGTTTCTAAGTAATTGTAGTTGAGTTCACCAACTCTAAATACTTGACCATCAATATGTATGTGTGTGTGTCTCATGCAGGATATTGGCTTTAAGGGTATCACTAGATCAGTTCTTTTCTTTCTCTTTTCTTGAATTTGTCACTCCATTGTTATTATTTTTCTCCTTATTCAATTCATATTTCCTACCATCAATATTGAGTTCCTCTTTTGAAAATGAAAGAAGATACGATTCAAAGTATAAGACATGAAAGACAATGAACACTATAATATAATTTAAAGTAGACTATAAAGGATTTAAATGATATATACCTCAACATCAACAATGTCAATGCAATTTTTCCCCAAAAAATCAAGAAGCTCAAACAAGTTTTCTTTAGTTGGGCGATAGTGACCACTATGTGGCCAAATGACCTATACAAACAAAGAAAATAAAATGTCACCATAGAAAAGAACACCTTAGGAAATTAGTATTCAACCTTCAGGAAAACATTAGGCATAATCATGCCAACTAAGTTATATGCTAAAAATATCAAATTGTATATAACTTGTGAAAACAAATGGAAAGAAAAATACAAGATATAACAAATAATGTATGACAACTAGCTGCAAATTGAATCATAGAAGAACAAATTTCTCCTATGATTACCCATACATTTGGGTGCGTAATGTGGCGCAATATTCCATGGTCCTTAGGGTCCATAGGAAGTAAACTTGCTACTAACATAATGATTGATTGGTCACATATTGGCCTTGCCTCTCCTTCTCGAGTCCAAAAAATATAAATAATTCCATCCTTAAGCAGTTGTACTCCATATTACCCTTTTCATATGTTATCTCCACATACCCACAAAAGATGTCAGATATGTCGATTTCCTTAGTTTGAAAGGGTTTCCTAGGTATCAAGTAACCAATCACAAAACAAAAATGAGCTTTACAAACAAACAAAATCAAACAATCCTTAGAATTCATTGTCAATAGGAACTAGGATTAACAAAATGGATGACTAAGAGCATTTTTCTATGAGAATAGTTAATTATAATTTGCAAACTTTATGGTATCAAAGATATTTTTAGATATCATATGATTTTGTGAGATCTAAATGTGAACAAATATCAAAATTTTTACCAATCCAAAATTTATCAAAGGAAAGCATAATCACCATTAATTTTTTTCTTCTCTCTTATTTTTCTTATTTGAAGACAAAAACCAAGTTTTCTTCAATTGACAAAATAATAGTACACACACAAGCCCTATAAAATCACATAAAACCAAAACATTTAGATGTAAATTACTTAAAAATATTATGTTATTATGTAATATATTTTCTTCTTTGTCATAATAGTGGTGTTATTACAAAACCACTGAAACATAACGTTATCTCTACCAAACATTGTGGTATTAATAACTTCATTACATTAACTTTTACAACAAAAAATATCTAATGAAAGAAAATCATAATATCCATTTCAATATATTAAAAATTAACTGTCACCCATGAAGAAGAAAAAAAACTAAGCTATCTTCTAAATCCCCGTGACATAGGAAATAGTTGATTCCTAATAGTTAACATGTTTTTGCCAATGATCGAATTATAAGAACTAAGTGTGAAGTATATCAAGTATAGTGTCTCAGAAGGTGATCTATATTGGATCATTATATTGTTTTTCATCCATCTTGATGCATTTATAGTGGAAAAAGTGGAATAATCAACTTGCGGGACCATTTTTACTGGCAGTACCTAGTGTGGAAAAAAAGGGTCTGAAACCTTCCAGAAGCATTTTGAGGCATCAAACAACATTATTTACAGGTAAAAATTTACTAATTTAGTTTTAAAAAGTTTCATGTTATTCTACACAAAAAGAACTTTCGAACGATGTGAGGAGCGTATTAATTAGAGTGTGTATGCAAAAGTTATGCCACACAGAAGTTGACCTTCTTGTTTTCACCACCATAATTCAAGAGGATGTCGCCTTAACCCTCATTATTCATGGAAACTAGGCTAGTCACATGATTATGATGTAAAAGAATCTAGAATAGTCTATATTATAACTCTGGTTAAGATTTGAGGTAGTCAAACTTAACCACTAGTAGGATACCAGGTTGTGTTATAACGAGGCCACTACGAGTAAAAGGGATTCCCTTTTTATTTTGAGTCCAGTTGTTCCATAACAGAGAAAAATATCCAAGAGTGATAGGAGGTAGAGAACATAGAGAGGATATGTTCAATGTAGCTGCCCATGGACTACATGCCATACTTCTTTGTAGTCACAGACGTATTTCCAAAAAAAGAAAGAGAGCAACACAACCTCACCTTCCTGGTGCATTTTTCTTCCAAAAAGGTTTCCTAGAGAAAATATTATGTCTAATGTGTGCATGAACTTTTATTTTTCCATTCTCTAGTGAATGCATAAGTTTTATTTTCATGCACACACTATCTACAGTAAAATCTAAAGATCTAGAAATATAAGAAAATTCTAATAGTGTCGAATTTGATATTTTAAATATAATATTATCATATCTGCTATGATGAACTATCTAGTGGAATATCCATAGAAGTTTATGGATCACAAGGCTAGGTATCTCAACATTTAAATAACAAGTAATCACTCCAAGAAAGGTAGTGTGATGGATATAAACACCCATTTAAACATACTTATCCAATAATTATTATAACGAAAAAAAGACATATAATCTTTGTAGCAATCTCAGCAATATGTCCCTATATCCCAAGTTGATTTTCTAAATAATTTGGGAAGTAGACAAAACATTCTTAGCAATATGTCCCTATATCCTAAGTTGATTTTCTAAATAATTTGGGAAGTAGATAGAACATTAGTATATTAAGTGATATTTTATTCATAACAATCCCATTTGATTTTCAAAGTCAATTGGAAAGCCACCTAGAACTTCACCAGTCCAATCACTGCAAAATCATTGTGTTGTAATGATGGGCCTCACAACAAGCTTAGCTAGTTGGTTCATGAGGAAAAACATTAACACAGTCGGCGTCCTTCGGTGCAAGATGGCAATATTTTGTGTAATGAATATGATACACATAACATTATATACTAATAATAATGCTCTTTAAATCAACTAAGGGACACAACCTTTCACCTTCATCATTAGTATGCTTATAAAGTATACAATCGCAAGCTTTATTGTAAACGTCATCCATTATCAATTTTTTGTGTATATATATAGACAGACACACATACACACACACACATAAAAGATAAAGACTCTTTTTGTTTTCCTTCTTATATATGATGCTTCCCCATTATTGAACTATTGTTTATTGCATTGGTATGAAAGCCCCTTCCAACACACTTGTTAATCCAACCTTTGGCCACACATTTATCAAAGTTTCTCTAACTCCAAGTCTTTGACCATAAAATGGATTATGGTATTTTTAAGTTTTGAAATTCCATTTAGTAAAGACTATTTTGCTGCAAAATAAATAATTCCATAGGAGTATCAGTGATTAGTTCCCATAACAATTCCACTAGTCTCCAGAATAATCACTTCCACACTAGTGATCTTTTGGATTAAATGATTTCCTTTCTACTACCATGTTTTCACTGCACCGAGATTCTAGAGAAATTAAACTAGTAAAGAACTTAGACATTAGTATACTTCACTACATATATCTACCTAGAAGATACAATATTCAATTCTTTGAAGACTATAGAATGCATCATCAAAAATTGTGAATTGGATTACTTATTCAATATAAGTTAGAACTGCAAACAACTAGCACAGAACGAGTCAAAAACAGAGTCAAGAAAGGAAAAAACATAGTAAGCTACAACATACCAATTCCACAAATATTTGTGAAGGGAATATAGTCTAACAATCTCCGTAATGAATTCCATGAAGATATAAATCGTTGTAGCAAGAGATTGAGATGTGGAATTGCAGCGTGATAATCCAAAACAAATATTTCACAAAAAACAATCTAACGGTTGTTTTAACAACAATTTAACTATGAGGTAAATTTTACTATTATATGAATCAAAATATATAGAAGCTTCAAAAGCGATGAAAATATAGAAAGGTATCATAACTATAGTAATTCTTATGTCAATAAAGACTAAGTACATTTCCATCAATGATAACTCCATTCTCATAGTGCCAGAAAAATGGATAGCTGCAATCAATATGCCAATACTAATTAAGGAGTATCTTGATTAATTAAAAGGAATTAAATATATGAGCCAATTCGACAAATAATAACTGAACAACATTCTAATACCTTTTATTTCTAAACAAATTTACTCTTAAAAAACAAGTTGTATTCACCCAAAGACTAATGTTCAACCTTAAATGTTGAGAAGCAATAAAAAGAAGTATGGATCCCTTGAACCAATAGGCGTTTAATCATTCATGAGATTCTTACACTAGCACACACTTTTAAACCCACACTAAAGCACAAAAACCTAAGGAGTAGAAATTAGCATTCAAACCCCAAGCGTTGAAAGCTCAAAACCATTCAGGATAGAGGAGACAAGAAAATAGGTATCGATTATGACCAGAAGTTCCCCCAAATTTCCTAGGTTACAGCCAAAAATAAATAAAAATTTAAAAACTCAATTTTTTTTTGTAAGCTTGGCGGATCCTTTCCATTCATTTTCAACAAAAATAGGTAGGATCTACATCCATATCCATTTGGTAGAGTGGCCTCAACCTTCCCATTAGGAAACTAGGTATGTTGTCCACCTTACCTCATTTTAAGCCATAGAAAAAGAAAGGGGTTCAAGAATATCTATCAAAGCTATATAGCTATGATTTTCCTTATTTCTCCTAGTGACAAGATAACTGAGACAAAACATCAAATTTTGTAAAGCCTTCATATACTCATAGAAAAAATTAAAAACCAAGCTATGCATGTCATAATATTAGCCATCAGACGAGTCCATGGGAATTGGATATTTTCTACTAGATCTTGGAAATTCAGTCTACGGGAGGCATGGAATGTGCTTCGCTATGCAGCTGAGGGGAACATTCTATTGCTGAATATAAAATTGAATGAGTTGAAATTTCTTGTGAATTTCCTGGAATTTTGTATCAGCCTTCGAAGGGCATAGGATGTCGTAATGGACTTTTCCACAATGTTCTTCATCAAGTAATAGAGATAAATAATTATTTTAAATTGAGAGGACTGACCTCTTGAATGGTCATGCTCTAGCACAAGCTCCCTCCATTCCTCCTTATCCAAATCAATTTTTTTTCCTACTAATTTAAGTTAGCTTCCCACTCAGAAAATATGTAGTAGTTTTGAGGTTGAGTATTGGCCTGGTAGGCTTGATTGGAATCACACATTAGGACTGAGGTTGATTTGTGGTCGTGTACACTAGCTGGTCATGGTTGGGCCTAACTTCCTCAACTCCTCTATCTGTTGCCCTAATTTCACCCACAGCCTCCCCTTGTTGCATTGTCCCTTCCAGAGGATGTATGCACCTTTTTATAGTTCTGCTAACCACACACGAGATAGAAAAAAATGAAATCAAATTACAAGATCGCTAGATCAAGGGGACGAATTAGCTTAGAGTCTTGACAAATACATTGGGGGACTAGACCTGTATAATTGAAATAACATAGTACAACATGACTATGAGCATGCAACTTATAAACCATATTTTTAGTCACAATATTGAATTGGGATTACGGAAACAAGCCTATCATAGCAACCCATAACTCCCTGAGCTTTCTTGGAACAATAACCAATATCCATTCATGAGTTTCCTTTTTCGAAGAATCACTTTTTCATACAAGGAAATAGGTACAACAAAAACACTATATAATAAACAAAATCCTCCATGCAACAAGTGCATATAGAGTTCCACTGATTAGAACCAAAAAGCATGCACATTCTAGAAAGAAAAATTCCATAACAGATAGAAATAATTCTATTATATTTAGACAACCTATCAGACTAAATTATTCTTGCCTTCTAAATTTCACAAAATGTTTCCTTTCAAACCTAAGACATCATCTTAGAGAAACACTTCCAACAAGTTTTCACTTAGTATATAAGCTTAGGGATAGGTACATGCATGAAACATACACAAATAACATACTTGCATCCCACATTCACTGGAAGAAGGGTGAAGTCATCTTCTCCAGGATGGAAATCTTGTTTAGTTACGTTCACATGCATCCTAGATATTGAAAAGGAACATGTAAAAATACCTCTGGTCCAAGCGTGGACCGTTTCATAAAATCCCAACAAAGTGATGTCTCCTCAATTTCTACTCTCCCAATTAATGACTATCACACATGTTTCCACCTTGCACCTGGAGGAAAATGTGTGAGAGTCATCAATCAACCACTTTTTTTTCCTTGTTCATAATGCGTCTAGCCATGGAATGGATCTTGTTAGTGCTTGATCTGTTGGCATTATGATGCTTGTGCTCTACTTGATGGCAACTAATTTGTTATAGAACAAGTATAAGGTAACTAGATGAATCCACATGTCAGTTCAGAGGTGATAGAATGATGGAACAAAATACCAGAATGATGGGTCAAAGGTTTATAGATCAAAACCAAAAGCTTGATAAAGGAAATTTTTGGCATTATGAATTAGGTGTTGTCATTGATGGCAACCTACTTGATGAGTTTTCCTTGATGACAACCTATTTGATGAATGGAATCCTATTTTATATGTTGCCTTTTGATCTACTTGTTAAAGGTATAAGCAGGATGTGTTTATAGATGTCATAGAATGCATGGAAGTTTAGAGGAATGATAAAGTTGGAAGCTCAAGAACTATATGTAGGTTCTGTTAAACCAAGTCATTCATGCATGCGAGTTCAGTGAAGAAAAGTGGCATATGGTTTTTTTTCTATGGTATTCTAAATAACAAGGGTTCCTATAATGGTATTGGCCCATAGTAATGAGTATGACAAAGAATATTGATCACGTCAAATAATACCATCAACATAACTATGGTTTTGACCCGTGGTATTAAAAAAGGGTAAAATTATATAACGAGGTGAAGATCAAAGTGCTAGGTGTGAAAGCGATGGAAATATTATGAAGAGTTATATCAAAATAAAATATGCATCTTAAGGGTTTTTTGATGCTTTTCTTGATCTAAACTAAGTATGCACCTGAGAGTTTGAAAATGGATGAGATCCAGTAGATCTGAAATAATTATGCACTAATGAATACAATGATGGATCAAGATCATGAGATCTAAAATGGCTTTTCATTGTATTATCTGCTTATGGATTGACTAGCTCAAAGTATTGATGCATGTTTTTATCTCTGAATATTATGATCTCGATCTTTCTAAAGTTCTAAAGAGCTGTAAAATTTTAGGTCAAAATTCGCAGATCTATACACTGGTTGGTCTTGGTAAAATCATGTATATAGGCGGGTTTGCCTCTTCAAAGTAATGTATACAAAGTAAGGGTTTATGTTCATAATGATTGATCAATCTTATTAGTGTTATTGCTTCTATGATGTCTGTCAATGATGTCCTCATAATTTATCTAGGTGAAGTGATAATGTCTCAAATAGAAATGAATGAATGATGAAGTTGAATGTGGTTATGGATTTATTGAAGAATGTTAAGATTACTTGTTGATTGTGATTGAAGGTCAGAAACAGTTATGTGAATGGTTTAGAATGTTGTAGTATATCTGAGTATGGTTCTGTGTTCTTTTAAAAATTGTAGTAGTCAAGTTTTCAGTGTTCATTATTTTAATATATGTATGCAGGTTTCTCTCCAGAAAATCACATATGCACATGGGTTTCCTTAAGTGAAGTAGCGTATGCATTTTGGCATATGAGTGATAAGGACTGTAGTTGATTTTGTGTGTTTATGCAATATTTTGGGTTCAATTCTATGTAATCGTTAGAGTGATCTGACTGTTTCAGTTGATTGGTTTATTTTTGATTAAGTGTACATTGATTGGGTTTTGAGTGAATGGTTGATTCAGTTGTGTCATAGGTTCCAACAATTCATTGATTCAGTTGTGTTAGAAGTTTCAACGATTTATTGATTCAGATGTGCCAGAGATGGATGAATGTGTTACAGTGATGTGTTACTGTTTTATTTTTATTGAGCTTAAGTGTTGATAATGGGTCTAGTATGAAAAATTAATGAAAAATGGACTACAAGTTATGATTTGTTGAAGTAGGTGGATCCAGTGTGAAAATTCATGAAACTTGGTCCATGGATGTTGTTGAGGGTGGGAGCCTTCATTAAGGAAGTTGAAGCTTCCTACCAGTAGTAGCTAGTGATCACATCAGGGGGTTGGAGCTCCCTTCCAGTAGCAGCTCAAGAATGAGTGAAGGTTGTAGCCTTCTGTAGGTTGGTGCCTATGTACTGGTACAAGTTTACGCTAGTACAAGAACCAGGGGGTTGGAGCTCCCTTCCAGTAGAATCTGGAGAACAAAAGAACGTTGTAACCTTCTGTAGGTGGGTGCCTATGTACTAGTATGAGTATGCACCAGTACAAGATTGTCAAAAGATTTTTATTTATGTCAAATGAAGATGGAGAGGATAGGAGTAGGTGATTATTTTTTCCTGGATTGGGTTTCCACCTTAAATCCCATTGTTCATATGTGTTGCTTATGTGTGATGTTTTATTTTGTTCTTACAAGACATGGTTACTATTTATCTAAGGTTTAATAAAGTAATGATGCACTGGTTGAAGACCAACATATGATGAGTTAGCTGAATCATAAGTTTACTGGATGTATGCTAATTGTCTTAAGGACATTCACGTACACACGTGAGTTCCTTTTAGTGAAGTCGTGTATTGAAATATGAATATGAAAAGAAAAAATTATTGATTTGAAAATATTGATTCACCCCCCCTCTCAGTATTTTTCCCAACAATTGGTATCAGAGCAAGTATTTTGGCAGAAGCCTAATCGCTTAAAGGAGATCCATCAAAACAATGAGAAAGAATCAAAAGAAGAAAGTAACTCAAAAGAAGAATACATCTCAAAGAAATAGTGGCAGTGTTAGATATGATTTCCTATTAGGTGGAAGCAAATATTCAGATTTAGAATCACCTCAGAATGAAGATGAACATGTAAAAGAATTATCAGGTACTGATTTTTGGTCCTTTGGTGATACTTGTCTATGTTGATGTACTATTGAATATAATGAATGTGATAGTGAAACAAAGGAATTTTCTCTTATGGGTGAAAGTGAAAGAAATCTTATAGAGGTAGAAGTTAAAAGGCTCACAGATAAAATTAGAGATCAAGAATATCTATTTGATAAAAGGAATGTTCCTACAAAGAAGAGGTTACCAGACTAAAAACTCAGTTGGAGGAAGGAAAGAGTACAGAGGAAAGGAAGATCAATGTCAAAGGCTGCAGGATGAAGTAACATCATTGAGAAATCAAGTGAATGAAAATGATAGAACAACCAAGGAACTTAAAGAAAGAATCAGTCTTGAAGTTGAGATCGTCTCTCTAAAAGAAGATATTGAAAAATAAAATAAGAAGAATGAAGAGCTACTTCAAGAATTTGAAAAACAAGAAAATGAGATTGTCAAATTAAAACAACAAGTGGAAGAAGGAAGAAACACTAAAGAAATCATGAAGAACTAATATCTAGAAAAGGAAAAGCAATATCCAGTTGAGGTAAATATCCTAAAATGTAAATTAGAAGGAAAGGATAAATTTTTATGATTTCAAGCTAGTACTAAGATTTTGGATAATATTCTTAGTAGTAAAATGATGAAAAGTGATCTTGGAGTAAGCCCAAAATCCCTTTTCAGATATAAATCTCGATCCTAGGCCTGTGGGTTATGGCCCACTAAGCCTAAATGGAAGCGTTTTAAACTTCTCATTATGTAACATGGATCTTTATAAAATCACCCATCTCTTTAATGGGATTCTAAATCACCATTGCAATCATTAATATAGGCGTAAGGTTTGAAAACCCACGCCATACATGACAATATATGGGTTTAAAAATAATATAACCACTATAAACCTCGGCGGTCCTCTATACCAACTATGTGTCAAAATATTGTACCTCCAGATGATAAATCCTGTCACCTCCCTCCCAAAAACAAGCAATTCAGTGCCAACTGCCAAAGACTCCTCATCTGCAAAAATAAAACAGTCATCAGCTTGCATCCTGGGCAAGCGCATCCAACGCTACCGTTTGGGATCAAATGCCTCCCATCATTCCAGGTTGCACGCTAAGTAAATCCAATGCTCCACTATTCCAAGTTCTCTCCTCAGAACATAAAGCTCGTCGCTTCGAACAAGTGAACGCAACCTTCGATTCACCAAAGCCAGCGAACCATAATCTGATCTTGACAATCGAGCGAGGCAATTTCTCTCTATGTTAAGGAAGTTTCAATTCCACACCAGAACATGTTCACCCTGCTTCAAACCGGATCTTCCTCTGCGTTGCACGTTATATTCAACAAGCAATCACATATAACAGATACATGATATTTGGATCGCCATATATAACAGTTAAATGATATTAGATTGCCATCGATCCTATAAGTGATCGATGACCGATCAAGCTCACAACACAGAATTTACTCAATTATAAAACACACACAAGCGTATACAACAATAAAACCGGTTTTCATATAAATACAGAACAATTTACATTCCAGGCGTTTTAGCCTTAGAGACAAGCTTGCTCTCAATTACATTTTGTCCACTCATAAATGCCTATCCATTATTCTATATCACGCTCTCTATCTCTGTTACATATATA
>APFE031666908.1:150029-170068 GCA_000404065.3 Pinus taeda
ATATATGAAACGTTAGATCAGAAGGATCCGATCAGATCTGATCCTTGTTTTTCTCCAACGAAAACTCTCCAAAATACATGCATGCAGATAACAATGGTAAATCATCCTGAGGTATATCCGCTTTAATCTTTTTTAATCCATTTTAAATCCGCTTTAAATCTACTTTAAATCTGTTTTAAAGCAGATTTTCCTATTTTTCTCCTTCGATTCAGCTTTGCTGGTCCACGTCCTCCTCGCTCAGCTTCGATTCCTCTTTAATTAAGGAGCGTTAGATGCTCCTACATCATAAAAGGTCTCCTACCATCAAATATGGTATTGGTTTTCATGAAACTGTTAAAGGTGAATCTAACTCACAAACTGAGGCAAGGATTTCTAATGCAAAATATGAAATTCCCAACAAGGAGATAAGAAGTCGACCCTATCAACAACCAATGAAAGAAAGTCTTCAAGTAAAATCATTTACTCATAACTATAGAAGTTTTAATTGATTCTTTCCTATGATCATTAATGTTGAATGTTCTATATGTCATA
Organism: Pinus taeda; assembly: GCA_000404065.3. Taxonomy (NCBI): domain Eukaryota; kingdom Viridiplantae; phylum Streptophyta; class Pinopsida; order Pinales; family Pinaceae; genus Pinus; species Pinus taeda. The sequence continues at coordinate 150,561 of APFE031666908.1, forward strand.
ATTTTGGACATGTTTCCACCAGGTGCAGAAGTAGAATGTTTCAAGCTAATAACCATCTCATAGAAAGATCATCAACTTCTAGGTAATTTAAGGGATATTGTTTTCCTGTAATATGTTTGATCACAAAGACAATGATTTCTATAGAAGAAATATGAAATATATAATATGTTATGTTTTAACAAGTTTGGGCATATAGAAAAAGAATGCAGGAACAAGTCTGTGGATCGTTGTACACAATTTGGTAAGTAACCAAATAAGAACATTAATATGAGAAAATCTGAAAAAGATGGATCCACCAATTAGAAAAAAAAGGAATATTAGATAAGGTGTGATCTTACTCTCTACTCATTCGAAGACAAAGATGATAGTGGATATTCTCATCACAAGACTGGAGACAAGAGTAAAATGGAGTCTCTAATGAAGAACCATAATGGTAATGATATTCTTGGAACTAATGTTTTAGCAAAAGTTCTAGGACCAGGTACAGTTATAATAGAACCAGGGGGAATTGAAAGAATGAAATTTCAGTATTCCACATTTCATACGCAGATTTTATGAAGACAAGTCACGTATATGCATGAGTTAAAAACTACATAGTCACATATATGTTGGTTGGATGAAGAAACAGTGGGAAAAAATCAAAAAAGGGTCTAATATGGTTAAGTCAATTATCAATTGTCTTTTCTATTTTGATGATTGATGATTTATGTTCGTTGATGATATTTAGAAGTTTTTGATGCCTTGATGTATAACTGGTTGATGATGATGCCCTGATGATTCTTACCGATGATCATATCTGATAGTGAACAATTGGCACAGGTTCAAGAGGAGAATTTTCTATGCTTCTAATAATGCATTATTGGCATTATGTATTCTTTAAAAGTCCTTGGTACGTAATCAGGCCTATCAATGGTGATGAGGCTTATGTTCCTAAAGTGGTTAAATGATGCATCATACTATGTGGCGTTCATGGGTTGCCTATGATGAAATCACATATGATACTTATATTGCTTGAGTCACATAGTTGTTTTGATGCTTTTGATCGGACTTATGGATGATTCTTTTGATGATTCATATAGTTATATTGCTTGCGTGGTGATCTTCATAAGTTTAAGGAGAATAACAAATCTTGACTACACAACTTCATTATTTGACGATGATAAGTGTCACTCATTTTTATTATGCTACTGTCGTCATGCCTTCAAAGATGCATAAATTTCATATGGTGCAGTTATGGATGAGGATTCCTATAGTATTCACTCTCATGTGGTATATGTTTTCAGGATTGTTGCCCTTGATGGTACCAAGAAAGTTTGACAAATGACTGTGAGCTCATTATTCTCTTTTTGCATTGATGAGAAGCTAGATACATATTTCTATCTCTATGTTGGATACATGGATGATTACATACATTGCACATTTGTAAATAAGGTTGGTTGGCCAAGAGAATGGTGTTATTGCAGGTTTCATGAAGACAACTATTTTAAGACATGGCTATTTGGAGACATGAATTACTTAGTCACCTAATGAAGATGACTTCTTACTTCACGATGATAGGTTTCGTTCTCACATTTGTTGCTTATCATGGTTGATATATTAAGGGTTGTTGTGGACAGATCATGTAGTTCTTACTACGATGATGATGTTATGGTCATGGATGATGGATATGGTGTTTTCACATATATATGATATGATGTGAATGATCTTGTATCACTTCTCGGAGATATGGCATATGCTTCGTTGATTCATGGAAGGTTATGTTTTGGGTAAACATAAGGGTTTTGCTACTAAGGAAAGGGAGCAAGTTAATATTGAGAAGGTCAAGAGAATGTGTTTATATATATATGAGGCATACTTAGTCATAGGTTGATGATATTAAAGTTACATTGTCTTATCTTATGAATTGATGATGGACATATATAGGTTGCTATTCTTGATGCTGTTGACATATGCTTATGGTGCCGATCATATATGGTGTATGATAGTTGCTGATAACTATCATGATATTGTTTAGGTCTTTGGTCTTTTTATAAATTTCATGTATGGACTTTTGAGCTCATGTCAAATATGTAATCTCACTTGGTTTAATGGTTGAGTCAAATATGTATCCCCAATTGGTTGGGAGATTGATGTAAGTATGGGTCCTTGGTGATAGGAAGGTCATACTCAGTTGAGTCATAGAGTCATGTACCTCATTTTACATCCATCGGAGATTGCAACATGTTCTCAGGGGGAGTTTGATCAGAGAATTCAGCATGTTCTTAGGGGGAGCATGATCAGTGTTCATATTCTACAGTTCAGATATGGAGACCTTCATTTATCATTGGTAAACCGTTTTCCCTTGATGTAAAAGGGGGAGAGCAGCTTGGTGTTTGGAGAGTAGCTTAATGTTTTGAAATTCTTGATGCTTGGCTTGATGTTATTTACAGGTTGTGGAGACCAAACACCAAAGTGGTTTCCATCAAGAAGAAATGGGGACATTGTTGGCATTATGATGCATGTGTTATCCTTGATGGAAACTCACTTGTAACAGAAAAAGTATATTGTAACTAGATAAATACACAAGTCAGTTCAGAGGTGACAGAATGATGGAATAGAATACTAGAATGATGGGTCAAGGGTTTACAGACTAGAATCAGAAGCTTGATATAGGAAATTGTTGGCATTATGAATTAGGTGTTGTCCTTGATGACAACCTACCTGATGAATTGTCCTTGATGACAACCTATTTTATGAATGGAATCATAATTCATAAGTTGTCTCTTGATCTACTTGTTAAAGGTATAAATAGGATGTGTTCCTAGATGTGACAGAGTCCATAGAAGTTGTGTTTACAGATGTGATAGAATGCATGATAGTTCAGAGGAATCACCTTAGAGGAATGATTAAGTTTGAAGCTCAAGAATTATACGCGGGTTCTATTAAACCAAGTCGCATATGCACGTGAGTTTAGTGAAGAAAAGTAGTGTATGGTTTCTGTACCATGGTATTCTAAATACTAGGGGTTCTTACCATGGTATTGGACCATAGTAATGAGTGCGAAAAAGAATACTATCGGGATAACTATGGTTTTGACCCGTGGTATTGAAAAAGGCTAAAACTATATAAGGAGGTGAAGATCAAAGTGTTAGGCGTGCAAGCGATGGAAATCTTATGAAGAGTTAGATCAAAATAAAATATGCATGTTATGGGTTGTTTTTATGCTTCACTTGATCTAAACTAAGTATGCACCTGAGAGTTTGAAGATGGATGAGATCCAATTGATCTGAAATAATTATGCACAAGTGAATACAATGATGGATCAGGGTCATGAGACCTGAAATGACTTTTCATTATATGATCTTCTTATGGATTGACTAGATAAAAGTACTAAAGCATGTTTTTATCTGTGAATATTATGATCTGGGTCTTTCTGAAGTTTTGAAGAGCTACAAAATTTTAGGTCAAAGTTTGTAGCTCTATACGTTGGTTTCTCTTGGGAAAAGCATGTACGCAGACGACTTCACCTCTTCGAAGTAGCATATACAAAAGTAAGGATTTATGTTCATAATGACTTATCAATATGATCAATGTTGTTGCTTCTATGCTCTCTGTAAATCATGTCATCATAATTGATTTGGGTTAAGTGATAATGTCTAAAGTAGAAATGGTTGAATGAGGAAGTTGAATGTGGTTATCAATTGATTAAAGAATGTTAATATTACTTGTTGATTGTAATTGAAGATCAGAAACAGTTCTGTGATTGGTTCAAAATGTTGCAGTATATCTGATTATGGTTCAATGTCCCTTTCAGAATTGTAGTAGTTTTCATTTTTCATTATTTAAGATATGTACGCGGGTTTCTCTCCAGAAAAGCGTGTATGCATGCAGGTTGGATTAAGTGAAGTACCATATGCATTTTTGCATATCAATGATCAATATTGCAATTAATTTTTTGTGTTGATCCAGTATTCTCAGTTCAGTTATGTGTATTGTTAGAGTGATCTGACTATTTCAGTTTATTGGTTGAATTTTGATTAAGTGTCGTTTGATTGGGTTTTGATTGAATGGTTGATTTAGGTTTGTCATATGTTTCAACTATTCATTGATTCAGTTGTGTCAGAATTTTCAGTGATTGATTGATTCATATGTGTAATATATGGATGACTGTGTTATAGTGATGAGTTACAATTTCATTTTTATTTAGCGTAAGTGATGATAATGGGTCCAGTATGACAATTTGATGAAAAGTGGCCTACAAGTTATGATGTGTTGAAGCATTTGGATCTAGTGTGAAAATTCATGAAACATGGTCCATGGACGTTGTTGAGGGTTGGAGCCTTTAGTGAGGAAGTTGAAGCTTCCTGCCAATAGTAGTTGGTGACAACATCAGGGGGTTGGAGCTCCCTTCTAGTTGTAGATGGAGAAGGAGTGAAGGTTGTAGCATTTTGCAGGTTGGAGCCTGTCTACTGGTTCAATTTGACACTAGTACAAGAAACAGGGGGTTGGAGCTCCCTTCCAGTAGAAGCTGGATAACAAACGAAGGTTATAGCCTTCTACAAGTGGGCGCCTACTTACTAGTATGAGTCTACACAAGTAAAATATTGTAAAAATATTTCTATATATTAAAAAGAAGACAGAGATGACAACAACAGGTGGTTTTTCTTCCCGAATTGGGTTTCCACCTTAAATCCTAGTGCTCATGTGTGTTTCTTATGTGTGATGGTTTTTTTCATTCTTACAACACATGGTTACTGTTTATCCAATGTGTAATAAAGTACTAATGTACTGGTTGAAGACCAACATATGATGAATTAACTGAATCATAATTTTATTGGATGTATGCTAGTTGTCTTAAGAACAGTCGCGTACACACATAGGTTCCTTTCAATAAAGTCACATATTGAAATCTGAATATGAAGAGAAAAAGTTATTGACTTGAAAATATTGATTCATCCCCCCACTTAGTATTTTTCCCAACATGGTCATTGTCTCTCACCCCAATAGGGGATCTTTGATTCAAATATTGGTTATTCAAGTTGCTATCCTTAGCATCATTTTCCAATATTTTCCCTAAATTATCCAACTCTTCTCTGTGGTCTCGTAAAGGCCATGTTGTGTCCAACACCCTCCCTTCATTTAGGCATCCCTAGTTTTCAAAGAAATCAAATTGCTTGTTTCCTTATTGCCTAACATGGGATGGAATTATGTAATCAAACCCTAGTAGGATGCCTCCAATATTTTATACTAGGCATACGAGTTCTCCAATTGTGACTAATATTTTCTCTACCAAAGCCTTGGTTTATTTTTTTAAGAGCTTCAATCACAAGGTTATAATCTCCTTCCATCACCAACTCCTTCTATCACCAACTTCATGTATCCTTCTCTTTTGTCTATAATTAGGCCTTTCTCGAGAGTAGTGAATTCGCCCTCGTTATTGCTAGAAAATGCACAGTCTACTATGTAAATTATTTTGATATGGTTCTTAGAGTTTCCCAAACCCAGCGTCCCCAGGATTTCTATTGGAGGCATCGTCAAAGTTTAACTTTAGGAATCTTTCTAGGGGAGAAGAATAATGGTTTCAGGAAGATATAGGTGAAACAATGAGTTTCTAGGAAGAAGGAGCAATCATTTGAGGAGGAAAATTCAATTGGAAAAGAATATGAGCTTCATGGGGGGGAACCTGCCATTCATCCTAATGTCATTGGTCTAGTATAATGGTTTCTCTTATATTCTGAAAAATCCTATTCCATACCTACTTCTGGGTTGTACATTGATCCTGAAAGATTTTTTAATTGTGTTCTTTCCATATTTCCCGAAGAAGAAAGTCAATTGCCAACCCCCATGCATGGTTCAAGAATGGACTCGAGAAAATCCCTTTCTACCATATTTCAAAAGCTCCTTTGGTACTATTGCACTCCCTTTCCAAGTGTCTGAAGAGGAGGTCTATCTTATACCATAGTTGCTCAGCAAAAGGACAAATGTTCAAGATGTGTTATAGATATTCACTTTGGTTCCTACATAGAATATAAAATGATGGTCATTGAACTTCCTTTTTTTGGAGTTGATCCGAGCTGAGGATTCTTCTTTGACATAGAAACCATAGGAAATGATAAACCCTCAGCTAAAGGTTCTCTTTCCATATCTTTATCCATATAGGGTTGTGCTAGTCTAGAGTTTCTTCTGCTACTAATTTGTATGCCTCCGAGACATTGAACATTCCTTCGGTAGAATACCCCCATCTAAGGATGTCTTGGCCTTCTTGTTTAGTAATTTTTCTACTTTTAAGTTGTCTTTCTAGTATTTTCAATTGATTCATTGTAGGAGGGTTCATCCAATCTTGTTGGCCCTTCCATTGTCTCTAATTGAGATCATTTTGTATGGGTTTCCATAATTGCGTTATCGAGGAGCATCTTTAACTACTTGTAAAATGGAAGATTTCACCTAGATCCTGCTTGCTAAATAAGTTCCCTCTTTTCTTCCATGCATCTTGCCAGAAAGGAGTGACTTTTCCATCCTGAATTTCCCAAAATATGTGATGTTTGATGAGATATCTATTATTTGAAACTAGGTTCCTAGTCAATGAACCCTTTGGGATATTAGTATGTCTTAATTTTTCTATGGATGAAGTCGACATTCTATATTTTCTGGTCCATTTACTTTTCCACAAATTTAGGCCTCCCTTTACCCATCTCCACCATAGATTGGCCCACAACACTTGGTTTCAAATTGTTGGATCCCTTAGGCCTAGACCTCCTACTAGTTTGGGTTTTATAACATTTGGCTAGAAGATGAAGTCCACAGGAGATATATGTTCCCAAGCCTTCAGCAACAAGGATAAATAGAAAAGAAGTAAATGGGCCTCCTTTACAGATACCACTAAAAGGGTTAAAGTTTTTGGATGGAGAATGATTGATCAATGTCGAGAAAACCATAGCGATCAGGGAGGAAACCTAGATAATTCATCTTGAGTCAAAACCAAAGGGCTGGCAGATACTTAGGAGATAAGGCCAACTGAGGCAATCATAAGCTTTGAATAAATCTAATTGAATCATCATTCCTAGAGTTTCAAGTTGTTTAAGGGAGTGAAAATATTCCTCGAAGGTGATGATACCATCCAGAATCTAGTGAGCTAAAAAAAACATGTTTGTTCTAGGGATATAAGTTTGGGTAGGAGGGTCTTTATCCTTTTTACCATAATGGTGGATATGATATTTTTGAAACTAGATCACTACTCGGGAGGGGCGGGGGATGAATCACTAGTGATGGCCTTTATGTCAATTTTTTTTTACACAATATGAAATAGGCATGCACATTATGAACATTAGATTAACTAAATATGAACACATCAATAAACCCAAAACATAATAACCATGAGAAACATCAACACAGGCATGCACACATAAGAACACAAGTATTTTTGGTGGAAATCCTTTCGGGAGAAAACTACCCTATTGCTTCACTGCTTAATTCTTTTATTAATCTACTCAATAATATTTTGCATTGATTAGATTGCAACCATAAGCTGGAAGATTTGGCTTCCTTCAAAGTATGTTTCCATCTATTAGTTAGGAAATATGATTATCTCATGGATCTATGGACTACCATCCACTGAAGGCCACCACGATCAATGATCCTCACCCAACTCTTATTGGATGGAGAAATTTGTTCCTTCTATTGAATCCACCAAATCACTATCTACTCTAAAGTTTCAATGTGAACCATGTTTCATAAATGTTACATACTGGGTTCTCAATCTTCTCAACATGACCAACCCAACAACACTATCATTCAGCACATAAAATCTGAATCATAAACTTTTCTTTGAGGAAGGAAATTTTTCTCTTCTTCTCACACCAAAACTATACTCTCTAACACACCAAAAGTTTCAAATTATATTCCATCTACAACACATGAATTCTAAATTTTCTTATCAATTCTATCTCTAATTTATGCATACAAGACTCTGATAAAACATTGCAAAACTATGTGAGAAACTGTTGCAATCTCTACTCACTCTCAATGCCCTCTCAATGACGTACTCTCACACTCTCAATGGAACAAAACCAACGAACGAACAACACTATTTTATTTTACATAAACAATTGCCAAGATATCCTCAACAATTCTCCAAGTGATTACCATAGGAAAATACCATGGTTATGCGAATACCCAAGACACCTATACCATGCGAATATCATGTTACGTCCCTATAATACTAGTGTAACCCCTTATTGTTATTAGTACAACCCCCTTATTATATTGTTGTGCCCCATAGAAGCCCAGTATTGTTATTGTTGTGCCCTTACATTATTATTGTTATGTCAGCTCCCATTATATTATGACCCCTTAGACTCCTATATATAGAAAGGAGGTCTTGTCATTTGTATCATCTAAGAATTATTCATTTGTGTGATGTAAATGAGGTTTCCCCCTCGAAGAGGCTTATTTCTAAAGCGTTGATCTATATTTTCTATCTTTTTGTGAGTAGGTTTCATAACATTTGGTATCAAAGCTTTAGATTTTAGGGTTTCGCTGCTCCAAACAGGTCATCGTGGAATTTTCTCTATAAATTTTTCGCTACAAATATTCAGAAGCTAAAACAAAACCCATTTCAGCCGAAATCGTTCTGAACCTTAGGTGCAAATCTCAGATCAGAGATATGATCTGAGGAAGTTAGGGTTTTTGCAAGCTCCAAAATTCAATCACAAACAGGTCATCATGGAATTGTCACTATAATTTTCTTTCTACGAAGGTTCAAACTCTGAAATTAAAACCCTTTTTAGCTGCAATCATGGTGCAGCTTGGCCCCAAATTTCAAATGTTGTTTCGCTATATTTTCGGAGATATCGTTCAATACATTTAGGGTTTTTGCAGGCTCCCAAATTACATCGCAAACAAGTGACCTGGGGAAAATCATCATAACTCTCGCTCGGAGCATCTGATTCAAAGTTCATAAAAAGTGAAAGAAATAAGATGGACTGTATATTTTTGTGTATCAATTTCAAAACATAAGGTCAAAATAGTGACATGTGGGATGTCATAAAAATTTGCTCTACTGAACTAGTCTATAATTAGGTCATCGAGGGAGATTGGACATAACTCTTCCTTAAAGAATCCAATTATGATCAAACTTGTGGGGTTAGAAAGAGGACTTAGAGGGCTACTAAAGGATGCAATTTCAGAACTTGGAGATCTGAAATTACAAAGTTACAATCATTTGAAGATCGAGCTCCTAAAATCAAGAAAAGGCGATATGAGGAAGTTTGATGGCAAGGATCCGGTAAATTGGACACTATAGATGGACCAATATTTTGATCCACATGAGGTGCAATTGTTACAAAAGGTACATATTTCATCTTCATATTTAGAACTAGATCAATTTTATGGTATAAAGGGCTTTGTTCTCGTAAACCACTTGTTACGTGGTAAATTTTCACAGAGGAAATGATAGCGCATTATGAGGATACAAAGAGAAACACCTCCTTTAGCCAATTGATAAATCTCAAACAAAAGTGTTCAATGGTAGAGCACATTCAGGACTTTCAAAAATTGAATATAAGGGAAAATGATATTCCATAGAAGCAGAGGATTGATGTCTCCTTATGGACTTTAAAGGATAACATTCATCATGAGGTTCGTCTTTGGGAACCTGATTCATTGGAGAGGGAATTTAGGTTGGCAAGAAAAGTGGAAAGAAAAATTATGCCAACAAGGAAGTCTACCCCTCAAAACTATAAAGATGGAAGTGTTGTTTCTCCTAGCCTTCCACAACCTACAAGGTTGACACCACAACAATTGGAAGAAAAAATAGAAAAAGGGCTTTGTTACAATTGTGAAAGCAATCACACTAAAGGCCATAAGTGTGCTGAGAAGAAATTATTTTTACATAGATTATGAAGAGGAGAAAGAAAAGAATCAAGAAACATCAAAAGAAGAGGATATACACCAGGAATCAACCACATACAAAGAAGAAATGAATCCACCATATCTTGTAAATCATTGGCAAGAATTACCACTCCTCAAACTCTCAAGATAGAAGGACATATCAGGAAGAAAAAGGCTCCAGAAGTGAAAGATCACATCGAGAAAGAACAAAATGAATTTGACCATACCGTGTAATGCATTGGACGGAATTACCACTCCTCAAACTATCAAGATAGAAAGACATATCAAGAAGAAAAATGTTTAAGAAGTGAAATATCTCATCGAACATCAAGAAATGAATCTAACCATATCTTGTAATGCATTAGAAGAAATTACCACTCCTCAAACTCTCAAGATAGAAGAACATATCAAGAAGAAAAAAGTTCAATTAGTGAAAGATCAAATCAAGCATCAACAACAAGTTCTCCAACTTCTAAAGGATAACGACACTTTGGTGCAGAATCTAATGAAACAAGAGTTAGATCAACATCGTAGTGAAAGAAGTTTTGATGTAGGTGATTGGGTATTTTTACGGCTACATCTCAAGCAAGATATTTATAAGGAAATGTTGGCAATACTTCATGAACTTAAGAAATGGCAACCTTACCTAATGGGAAGAGAATTCAATGTAAAAATGGATCATGATAGTCTGAAATGCTTTTTAGAACAAAGATTATCTTTACAAGAACAGAAAAAATGGTCGCAAATATGTTGGGTTATGACTTTGAAATCATCTACAAAAAATGAAAGAAAAATGTTTTTGCATATGCACTCTCAAGAAAGGATGAGATGTAGAAATATTATTTTGTGCTATTTCTATTATCCAACCATATTGGATAAACAAAGAAAGGGATGAATGGAAGAAGGGTGAAGAAGTGTGACAACTCATTCAAAATTTGCAGAAGGTCTTAGTTCAAACAATATTTCCAAAACTTGACAAGGAAGGAAAAATCATATTGGAAACTCGAGTAGTCACAGAAAGAAGAACCTGACAACTACGAAATCGATCAATTTTAGAGTATTTCATCAAGTGGACGAACTTACTTGCTGAAGATTCCACATGGGAGGACAAGAATTTTATACAAAAGCATCAAGAACTACTCAAACATTGAGGACAACACCTTTTGAAGGAGAGGGGAATGTTAGGTCCCTATACTACTAGTGTAACCCCTTATTTTTATTAGTACAACCCCCTTATTATATTGTTGTGCCCATGTAGTCCCCGTATTGTTATTATTGTGCCCCATAGAAGCCCACTATTGTTATTATTGTGCCCTTACATTATTATTTTTATGTCGGCTCTGATTATATTATGACCCCTTAGACTCCTATATATAGAAAGGAGGTCTTGTCATTTGTATCATCTAAGAATTATTCATGTGTGTAATGTAAAGGAGGTTGCCCCCTCAAGGAGGCTTATTTCGAAGGCTTTGATCTATCTTTTCTATCTTTCTGTGAGCTGGTTTCATAACATATCGAAACCAATACCACACGTAAAAATACCTTGGTTATGTCAATAATAAGGACACATGTACCATGGTAATCTCCAAACCAATACCATGCGAAAATACCTTGGTTATGTAAATATCAAGGACACCTATACCATGGTAATCTCCAAACTAATACCACAAGAAAATACTGTGGTTATGTAAATACCAAGGACACATGTACCACAGTAATCTCCAAACCAATACCACTAGAAAATACCATGGTTATGTCAATACGAAGGACTCTTGTACCATGGTAATATCCAAACAATACCACAGGAAAATACCATGATTATGTCAATATCAATATTGTCTGCACCAAGGTAATATCATGTGCCAACCTACTCCACACACACATACCAATACCATGGTAATGCCAACACTAATAATACTTGTACGATGGTAATATTTTACTGATTCTCAATCAAATACCAAGGTAAACAATTAGGTTCCATACCAAATTCCATGGGAACCATCCTTGGTAACATTATATAACCAAACAATCACATGAATAACCAATGCATATGCAAACACCACACCACCATCCAACTCTATGCAAAAACATGATCATGAGGACCATGAAATCCTGTGCTCACACTCTATATGTAACAACTGCAAACCACAGATCCATCCACACATCTCCATGCTATAGACGTGTGAAAACCAATGCAACACATCAACCAAGTAAAAGCCACCTGTAGCCAAACATACGAGTGCTAACAACCTCTCTTGTAACCCATTCTACCAGGTTGACATCAATGCCAACAAACAATGCATTTGTAACACTACAACACACATCAGTTCCAACATGATTTTATAGATAACATTATGTAAAGTAATAGTTGTGAATCCATTCGGTTTCTTAGAGAGGACTACTTTAGGAATTAATGTGATAAAAGTAGAGTTGAGCCCAAAATTTACTTTTTTTGTCCTTCAATATTCCTCCACCACATCTAGGATGTATTTCCATATGAAGCTCCACACAACTTGGAAGAACTCCGTAGTGAATTCATATGGTCTCAGGGCATTGTTTCTAGCCATTCCTTTGACAACCTCCTCTATTTCCTCAAGAGTAACCTCCCTCATTAGAGAAAATTTTTGTCCTCGACTGACCAACTGGGGAATTTGACTCGTTATTCTTTAGATGGCCTATGTTCGATCTAGGACTGGATTCAAAAGGAGGGATTGGAAGTGATCAACTAGGAGGTCTTCCATCTCCTCATTCTAGGTGATTTATTTCCCTTCTACATCCTTCAAAGAAAATATTTGATTCTGTTGCCAATGTTGAATCATGGCCTTGTGGAAAAACCTTGTGTCCTTTTCCCCTTCCCTAAGCCACTGGACTCTCAATTTATTATTCCAAATGATCTCCTCATGTGTTCTCCTTTCCTCTATCTGATTCAGGACCTAACCTTCTTCCATTGCCAGTGCCTCCAATCATCCGTTTACGATCATTCATTGTTGTATCCATTGAATTCTCTCATGTAGACGTTGTTGCTCAACCATAATATTTCCAAACTCATATTTATTTTATCACTTTATTTGTTGTTTGAGGTCCTTCAATTTAAGATGGAAGGTGTGCATATGATTTTTGACTTGCACTAAAGTGGATCTCAATGAGTTCTCCATTTTACCAAGAAAGCTGGGGTCCCTGAGCGAGAAGGATTCAAATCAAGAGGCCTATTTTGAGGTGCAAGCTTTAGATTGATTCTAACCTTATAGACCAGTGATATGAACTTGAGCAAGGTAGGATTGAAGCTTCAAAGAAGATGTCTTTTCTTACCAATTGTTCTAACATGAGAAATTTATCTAGATGTGAAGCTACTTGATGAGTACCTCCCCAACGATTATTACATGTAAAGGTTCCATTGATAGTTGGAATATATACCATCTTTATGTCAATGATCAGGCCATTAAACACTTCCATCTCTGGATCCATTATGCTTATCCTGCCTTTATTCTCTTTTGTCAAAGAAATTAGATTGGAATATCCTCCTATTATCCACAAATCCTCAGAGTGGAGGCATATTAGCTTCCCTATATTTTGAAGGAAAGTTTATTTTTCTCCTGGAATGTGGGGATCATAAACAACTCATAATATACCCCATTCTCAGGTATCAATGTGTCTAAATCTCTCAGTAAAGATTCATGGGAGGCTGACCCAAGGCCATGACCTCATTGTTGGCATTATGGTACAAGTGTTGTCCTTGATGGAAACTCGCATATATGATACCTAGAAATGAATCAGTGATGTATGATGCCAGTTCACAGCGCAATGGGTGAATTCAGAGGTAACAACAAAGGATTACAGGTAAGTCTCCACAGGTTGAAGAAAGAGAATGTTTTAAGAAGCAGGCTAGTTCACCTAGTCGTAGTAGCATATACACATAGGTACACAAAACAAAAGGAATGTATATGTATGCACATATTTTCACAGAAGGAAAAGTGTGTACGGGATGGAAAAATAAGATTAAAGAATACTAGGGGTTCCTACCATGGTATTGACCCATAGTAATGAGTGCGATAAAAAATATTGATACCATCAAAGAATACCAAAAACATATCTATGGTTTTTGTCTGAGATATTGGAAAAGGATCTAAGTATATAAGAAGGAGACGATCAAAGGGCTAAGTGTGCAAGAAATGAATATCTTATGAAGAGTTAGATCAAAAGAAAATGTGAATGTTATGGGTTTTTGATTATTTTCTTGATCTGAAATAAGTATGCACGTAAGTGTTTGATGATGGATGAGATCTAATGATGGATCATGATCATAAGACCTTAAATGAATTATCATTATGTGGTATGATAATGGATAGTCTAGATCTGATTGTTAACACATGTTTAATCCTTTATATGCTATGATCTGAGTAAATATGAAGTCTAGAATAACTGAAAAATTACAAGTGATTATATGCAGATCTATATGCTATTTCACCTTGGTGAAGGTGTGTATACACATTGGTTCATCACTTCAAAGTAGTGTACAGATTATGAAATATTTTTTTTTGAAGTTGCAATTGGTTCTGGTTGTTGATATAGAGTTCCCGATTAAACTCTGTGTTCTAGTGACAATGATCTGATTATTCAAATTGATTGATTGTGATTTTCTTCAGTGTTGATGGGTTGCAATGATTGATTGTATTGCATTGGTGATTGATTTTGAGCTTCAATGTTACTAATGGATCCAGTATGAAAATTTGATGAAACGTGGCCTTCATATTGTGTTTTTGTGTACATCTAGTACCCAGTTTGAGAATTTATGAAATGTGGTCCGTAGAGGAAGAGTGAAGGTAGTAGCATTCTATAGGTCGACACCTATGAACTAGTAAACATATCAACCAGTACAAGAGCCAAGGGTTTGGAACTCCCTTCCAATAGTAGCTAGAGAATGAGTGAAGGTTGGATTTTTGTGTAGGCCAGCACCTACATACTGATAAACATATCGGCTAGTACAAGAGTTAGGGGGTTGTATCTCCCTTCCAGTAGAAGCTAGAGAACGAGAGAAGGTTGTATCCTTCTGTAGGTGGGTGCTTGTATACTGCTATGAGTCTGTGCCAGTACAAGATTGTAAACAAGTTTTTCTTATACTAAAAGAAGATAGAGATGAAAATAGCAAGTGGTTTTTCTCTCGCATTGGGTTTCCACCTTAAATCTTGGTGTTCATGTGTGTTGCTTATGTGTGATGGTTTATTATGTTATTACTACACATGCTTACTATTTAATGGTTAATAAAGTACTGATGAACTGATTAGAGATCAACATATGATGAACTAAGTGAATTATAAGTTCATTGGATATACGTTGGTTGCCTTAAGAAAAGTTCTGTGCACAGACAAGTTCCATTCACTGAAGTATCGTATATAAATCTGATTATGAAATGGAAAAATTTGTTGGTTTTGTAAATATTGACTCAACCCCCCGCCCCCCCCCCCCCTTCCAGTATTATTCCCAAACAATTGGTATCAGAGCTAGGTCCTTTGGCAGAAGCTTGATTGCTTGAAGTAGATCTGCAGAGACAATGGGAAAAAAGCAAAAGAAGAGAGAAACTCAAAAGAAGAAAAAAATCAAAGAAACAGTGATAGTGTTAGAGATGATTCGCTATTATGTGGAGGAAAATATTCAGATTAAGAATCACCTTAGAATGAAGATGAAGAAGAAAAGAATTATCAGGTACTAATTCTTTGTCCTCTAGTGATCCATTTCTTTATTGTATTGAAGATAGTGAATGTGTGAGAAATATAATGAAGGAAGAAGTTAAAAGACTCACTGATAAAGTTAGAGATCAACAAGATCTATTTGACAAAACTAAATGTTCCTACAAAGTAGAGATTACCAGGTTAAAAAATCAGTTGGAGGAAGGAAAAAAAATAAGGAATCAATACAAGGAAAAGGAAGGTCAATGTCAAATGTTCTAGGTTGAAGTGACATTGTTGAGAAATGAAGACAATGAAAATGATACAAAAACCAAAGAACTTAAAGAAATAACCAGTTACTGTGAAGGTCTTGAAGCTGGGGTCATCTCTCTAAAAGAAGATCTTGAAAATGCAAATAAGTAGAATGAAGAACTGCTTCAAGCATTTTAAGAAAAAGAAAATGAGATTCTCAAATTAAGACAACAAGTGGAAGAAGGAAGAAAAGTTGAAGAGATCATGAAGAAGTAGTATATTGAAAAAGAAGAGAAATATTAGGTTGAGGTAAATATCTTAAAAGGTAAATTAGAAGAAAATGATAAACTATTACGATTTCAAGAAAGTACTAAGATTTTGGCTAATATTCTTAGTAGTCAAAGGTCTCCTACCATAATATCTAGTCTTGGTTTTCATGAAATTGTTGAAGGTTAATCTAGCTCAAAAATTGTGGCAAGGAACTCTAATGAAAAATATGAAATGCTCAATAAGGAGATAAGAGGTCAACCCCATCAACAACCAAGGAAAGGAAGTCTTCAAAGAAAATCATCTACTCCTAATTATGGAAGTGTTAATCGAGTCTTTCCTCTGAATAATGTTTAATGTCATATCTATCATAATTTTTGACATGTTGCAGCCAAGTGTAGAAGTAGAATGTTTCAAGATAATAACTCTCACATAGAAAGATCATCAGTTTCCAGGTACTTTAAGGGATATTGTTTTTCTTGCAATATGTTTGGTCACAAAGCCATTGATTGCTATCGAAAGAATATGAAACATGTAAGGTGTTATGCTTGTAACAAGTTTGGGCATATAACAAAAGAATGAATGAGAAAATTTCGGCCAACATACCAAAAGGAGAAAACATCATCACACTCCAAGGTATGGAAGAAGAAGGAATTACAATAAGAAAGATGTGGCATAGCTCAGTATACAGACATAATAGACTCAGGGGGAGCTGAAAGAGTGAAACTTCAATATTCCAATTCTCATAAACGATTATTATGAAGACAAGTTGCATATATACGTAAGTTAGAAGCTACACAGTCGCGTATATGTTGGTTTGATGAAGAAGCAGTGGGACAAACTCAAGAAAAGGGGTCTAATATGCTTCAGTCAATTATCAATTATCTTTCCTATTTTGATTGATGATGATTACAATCTACTGATGATATGTAGAAGTGATTTTGGCCCTCATAAATTGTTAATGACTTGATCAATAATTGGTTGATGATATGTCTTGATGATTCTTATTGACAAATGTAATGATCAGATCTGACCGTGAAACATTAGCACAGATTTAGGGGGAGAACATGCTTCTAATAATGCATTGTTGGCATCATATTAGAAGACATTTTCACATGATGATACTTATATTTCTTGATCCACATATTTTTTTGATTTAGATGAATCTTTTGATGATGGACATATACATGATGTTGATCTTGATGTTGCTAACAAATGCTTATAGTGCAGATCATATATGGTGTATGATAGTTTTTTATGACTATCATGGTCTTGTTTATATCATTGGTCCTTGTTATAAATGTCATGTATATCATTTTATGTAAAGGTCATGTAAAGACCTATGATGTAATAATTGTTATATTCAATCATGTAAAGACTTTTGAGATCATGTCAAATTTGGTATATCCCCACTAGGTTGGGTGATTGATGTATATATGAGTCATCAGTGATAGGAAGGTTGTACTCACATAGTTGAGCTATAGGGTCATGTTATTCTTTTGAAAAATATTTCTACAAACTTTACATGTGCTTAGGGGGAGCATGGACAACATTGTACATCTCTAAGGGGGAAAATATCTTGGTCCACCCTTTGCCCTTGATGTCAAAGGGGGAGAGTATCTTGGTGTTGTTTGATATGTATAAATGGTTCTAAAACTTTACGTAACAAATGCCAATATGGTTGCCATCAAGTCCAAAGGGGGAGATTGTTGGCATTATGGTACAGGTGTTGTCCTTGATGGAAACTCACATATATGATACCGAGAAATGAATTAGTGATGTACGATGCCAGTTCACAGTGCGACAATTCAATTCAGAGGTAACAACAAAGGATTACAGATCAGACTCCATTGATTGAAGAAAGAGAATGATTTAAGACATATACGCTGGTTCACCTAGTCGTAGTAGCGTATACACAAAATCACACAAAACAAAAGGAGCGTATACGTATGAACACACTTTCACAGAAGGAAAAGCGCGTATGGGATGGAAAATTAAGATTATAAACTATCAGGGTTTCCTACCATGGTATTGAACCATGGTAATGAGCACGACAAAGAATATTGATACCATCAAAGAATACCAGCAGCATATCTATGGTTTTGGTCTGAGGTATTGGAAAATGATCTATGTATATAAGAAAGAGAAGATCAAACTGCTAATTGTGAAATCAATGAATATCTTATGAAGAGTTAGATCAAAATCAAATATGCATGTTATGGCTTTCTGGTGATTTTCTTGATCTGAACTAAGTATGCACCTAAGTGTTTGATGATGGATGAGACCTAATGATGGATTAGGATCATAAGACCTTAAATGAATTATCATTATGTGGTATGATAATGGATAGTATATATTTGATTTCTAATACATGTTTAATCCTTTATATGATATGAACTAAGTATATGTGAAGTCTAGAATAATTGTGAAGTTACAAGTGATTATTTGTAGATCTGTACGTTGGTTTGCCTTGGTGAAGGCGCGTATACATGCTAGTTCAAAACTTCGAAGTAGCATATACATTATGACATATGTTTTTTGAAGTTATAGTTGGTGTTGGTGGTTGATGTAGAGTTATGGGTTCAGCACTGCGTTATGGTGACAATGATCTGATTATTCAGATTGACTGATTGTGATTTGCTTTAGTGTTGACGGGTTTTAGTGATTGGTTGTATTGCAGTGGTGATTGATTTTGACCTTCAATGTTACTGATGGGTCTAGTATGAATATTTAATGAAACTTGGCTTTCATATTGTGTTGTTTTGTACTGGGGGTATCCAGTCTGAAAATTTATGAAACATGGTCCCTGGAGGAAGAGTGAAGGTAGTAGCCTTCTGTAGGTCGATGTCTATGACCTGGTAAACATATCAACCAGTACAAGAGATATGGGGTTCAATCGCGCTTCCAGTAGTAGTTGGATAGTGAGTGAAGGTTGGAGCCTTCTATAGGCCAACACCTGCATACTGGTAAACATATAGGCTAGTAAAAGAGTTAGGGGGTTGTAGCTCCCTTCCAGTAGAAGCTAGAGAAAGAGAGAAGGTTGTATCCTTCTATAGGTGGGTGGCTACATACTAGTACAAGTTTGCGCCAGTACAAGATTGTAAATAGGTTTTTCTTCTATTAAAAGAAGACAGACATGACAATAGAAGGTGGTTTTTCTCCCACATTGGGTTTCCACCTTAAATCTTGGTGTTCATGTGTGTTTCTTATGTGTGATGGTTTATTTTGTTATTACTGCACATGGTTACTATTTATGTTGGGTTGTGTTATATTCTTTCCACATAGTTAAGAGGGGGTTTGAGGGGTACCCGTAACCCCACTTTCTGGGGTCCATGGCAGCGCCCCATAAAATTTTGGTTTTGGACCCTATGTTAGGTTGGGCGGACCCACCTATGGTTTTGTGCATGATTTTCGCACATGTTTTTTGGACGCGATGGTTTTTGGTCCATGGTTTTGGAC
>APFE031666908.1:172706-233524 GCA_000404065.3 Pinus taeda
TTTGACAGGTTTAAAGAATTTAAGGCTTTGGTGGAAAATCAGACAGAGAAGAAGATAAAGGTGTTGAGGATAGATAACGGTGGAGAGTTTTGCAGTAAGGAATTTGAAGAATTATGTAAGAAGTGTGGTATAGCAAGGCAGAAGACTACTCCATATACACCTTAGCAAAATGGAGTTGCAGAAAGAATGAATAAGATGTTGATGGAAAGGGCAAGAAGCATGCTAAGTGGTGCCAAGTTAGGACAGGAATTCTGGGCAGAGGCGGTGGATACTACATGTTACCTCGTCAACAGGTCACCTTCATCAGCGTTGGAGGATAAGACTCCATAAGAGGTATGGACTGGTAGGAAACCCTCTCTTTCACATCTGAGGGTATTTGGATGTGATGCATATGTACATGTTCCAAGAGAGAAATGAACCAAGTTAGATAGTAAATCTAAAAAATGCATATTTATTGGGTATAAGGATGGTTTAAAGGGTTATAAGCTTTGGAACCCAACAACAAGGAAGGTTGTGTGTAGCTGAGATGTGGTGTTCAGAGAGGTGAAAGATGTTATTAAACATGAAGTCCAACCAAAGGAACCTGAGAATATAGAGTATGAGCTAAAGGAGGAAGAATCAGACTCTACAGCAAAGGAGGAATCAGAAGATGAAGAGCCACAAACTCCAGGTGTAAGAAGATCAATTCGAGAAAGAAGGCAGACAGAAAGGTATAGTCCATCTGCTTTCTGTTCAAATTTTGCTTTATCTGCTACTGATGATGATCCCAGAACTGTGAAGGAAGTAGTGGATTCAAAGTATGGAAAACTTTGGAAAGAGGCCATGGTTGATGAAATGACATATTTGCACAAAAATAAGGCTTGGGATCTGGTGGAGTTGCCGGCTAGAAGGAAACCCATTGGCAACAAATGGGTATTCAAGAAGAAGACAAATGTAGAAGGAAAGGTGGAGAAATACAAAGCTTGGTTGGTAGCAAAAGGTTATTCCCAGGTGCCAGGAATTGATTTTGGTGATATTTTTTCTCCTATTGCTAAAGTAACTTCTATTAGATTACTTTTATCTATTGCTGCTGCTTTTGATTTTGAGGTAGAATAGTTGGATGTGAAGACAACATTTCTTCACGAGGAATTGGAAGAGGAGATCTACATGAAGCAACTTGAAGGCTTTGCAGTGAAGGGTAAGAAAGAACTAGTATGCAAGTTAAAGAAGTCTTTGTATGGGTTAAAATAGTCACCAAGGATATGGTATCAGAAATTTGATACATTTATACGAGGACTTGGCTTCACTAGAAGCAAAACAGATCACTGTGTGTATTTTAAATTAATTGGTGACCATGTTATTTATCTGGTCTTGTATGTGGATGATATGTTGCTAGTTGGAAATGACAAAGAAATTATCCAGGATTTGAAGACCCAATTGTCATCCAGATTTGACATGAAAGATCTTGGTGCTACAAACTATATTTTGGGCATGGAAATTAAAAGAGATCAGGAAAAGAGGAAGCTCTGGTTAAACCAGAGGAAGTATGTCGAGACAATACTGGATAGGTTTAATATGCAGGATAGTAAACCGGCGAAGGTTCTGATTCCTATAGGTGTAAAGCTATCTGCTAAACAATGTCCCAAGACATAAGAAGAGGAAGTGGATATGTCTCGTGTTCCACATGCAAGTGCAGTCGGTAGCTTGATGTATGAAATGGTCTGTACTAGACCAGACATTGCACATGCAGTGGGATTATTGAGCAAATTTATGTCAAAACCAGGGAAGGAGCATTGGACAACAGTGAAGCGGGTTTTCAGGTATTTGCGTGGCACTAGTGATTATGGTTTGTGCTATCAAGGAAGACTAGGATTGGACAAAGTTTTGGATATCCGTGGCTTTGCTGATGCAAACTGGGCTGGAGATTTGGATCAGAGAAGATCTACAAGTGGGTATGTGTTTAACCTATTTGGAGGTGCAGTCAGTTGGATGAGTAAGAAACAATCTGTAGTGGCACTATCAACTACAGAGGCAGAATACATGGCAGCCACTCATGCAAGCAAGGAAGCAGTTTGGTTGCAGAGATTGTGTTCAGTATGGGGTTAGTACAGGGAGCTATAAGGATAGACTGTGACAGCCAAAGTGCAATTTTCTTGGCAAAGAACCCTGCTTATCATTCAAAGACAAAGCACATTGAGGTTCAGTATCACTTTGTGAGGGATATGATAGAAGACAAAAAGGTGTTGCTGGTAAAGGTGGACACTTTGAAGAATACTGCAGATGCATTGACAAAATCTGTGAGCTCTGAGAGGTTCTCTTGGTGTAGAGAAACAATGGGCGTTTCAGGGCTGGAAAAATGACTAAGCTCTCCCGTGGCCCCCTGTGGAAAGAAAACAACAAGTGGGAGATTGTTGGGTTGTGTTATATTCTTTCCACATAGTTAACAGGGGGTTTGAGGGGTAACCGTAACCCCACTTTATGGGGTCCGAGGAAGCGCCCCGGAAAATTTTGGTTTTGGACCCTATGTTAGGTTGGGCAGACCCACCTATGGTTTTGTGCATGATTTTCGCACATGTTTTTTGGATGCGATGGTTTTTGGTCCATGGTTTTGGATGCAATGGTTTTCGGTCCATGGTATTGGATGCTTCGGCATGTATAAATATGTATTGTAACATTGAAAGGAACATAATGAAAAATCAATCTGGCAGTCCTGGTTTTGGGATCTAGGGGAAAATCTCTGTGCGTATCTGTTTTTATGTGTTATGCTCTCACATTGTTTATTTTTCTGTGATTTAGAATTCGTATGCAGGTAATTTCTGTACGAGGTTAAAACCTACAATTTAATGGTTACTTAAGTACTGATGCACTAATTTAATATCAACATATGATGAATTAACTGAACCACAAGTTCAATGGATATATGTTGGTTGCCTTAAGAATATTTGTGTACACACACAAGTTCCCTTCACTGAAGTAGCATACATAAATCTAATTATCAAATGGAAAAACTTATTGGTTTGTAAATATTGATTCACCCCCCCCCCACCCCCCCCCAAGTATTATTCCCAACACTCATAATGAGTTTTAATTCCTTGGACAATTTATTTCAACTGATCTTTAGATACTTTATTTTCTTGGATCATCATAATACTAGGTATTTCTTGTTTGATCATCTCCTTTAGATATATTCTCTTGCCCTGGCTATTGAGGCCTCACACATTCTAGGAGATAATTATCATTTAGAAGATTTATTCATTTGGTGGAATATTGTTGAGAGCAGTGCCACCCTTCGTGAATCCACTAATAGATCCCCAACCACCTGGATCAATTCTTGCAAACTATTTCGACTTTGTTTATTTCCCCCTTTCCCTTGTATGCTTTGATTGATTTCCTTTCTAGATTGGGGTTGAATATTCTCTAGATGATCCATCAAATATCGGTTTTCCTTAGCTTGATATTTCTAAAAGGTATCTATGTAAAGTTTTTTAAGTTTTATAGAATAAATATTTCATCTAGATTCCTCCTTTCATTCATAAGGCATTTGAGAACTATTTCTTTTGTTCTCAACTCCTCTCTTGTCCCATCAATTTCCATTGTTTCTCGATCCTTTGATATTTCATCTTCCTCTCGATTCACGAGATCTTCCTGAGCTTTTCCTTTGTCTTTTTTTTTCCCTTCAGGTGGAGCCATAAAATTTTTGGTGCTAGTTGGTTTTCTTGAATCCTTTGATTGATTGTTGTATTCCATTAATACTTCATAAATGTTACTACTGGCTTGATTCTTTTTCTACATTTTCTAAGTACTTGTTGGTGGTGTTTAGAATTTCTCCTTTTATTGCTAACCTCTTGGAAGCCTTCTTGATCTTCTCTTGATTTGGGATTTTCCTTGTTGGTTTCATAGCCCATTGTCCCCATTTGGCTTAGAGAAAAGTCTTTAAATATATGTTTATACCCATGCTGTTTCTGGCTTCGAAACTGTATGTGATCATAGTCCAATCGTTGCTTCCATAACTCATCTGGGTATTCCAACTCAATGAATTTTAGAAGGGGTTTCGTTGTGTTCATACACACTCATATTCATGTATATGAGATATAGCGTCATCTCCAGGTGGAGTCTGCTACTTTGAAAAATAATCCAATGGAATTTCCTATTCCCTATAGGATTTATGGGTCCCAAAAGTCATCTGGAAGAGCCAATAAGCAAACCCAAACTGGGGTTTCCGTGAAATTTTCCTAATTTGTGTTGTGTCATTCCTCCCAGTAACCCATAAATAGGTCGACATTGTGAAAGAAATATGGCCCATTTTCAAAAACCCTCTCTTTATCCTCTAGATGGGAGAAGATCATTCTGAAGAAGCCTTTGGCTCCCAATTTCAGGTCAATATGCCCTCTTGACTGCCATTTTAACTGGATCCGTTTGATGAGGTATTTATCTGAGGGCCATGTGCCTATGAATTTACAGATCAAGGCATGATCCTTCATGAACTTGATATATTCTTCTAGTTTATTGTTTGGGATCACAAATATTAGTTTTTTAACAACTCGCGGTAGTAATCCCCCCTGATATGCACATGCCACTATGCCCCCATCATTGGGCTTCGATCCGTTTTTCCCTCATTGTTGATCAACTTCGATGGACCTCCCTTGCTTCTTGATTCCACAACTACAATATTATGATAGGAGGGGATCTCTCCCCTCTTAGTTGTCTCACTCATTCAAACTGTCAGGGATCAATGATTAGAGGAGACACATTGGATTGATGAGACTGATCCACTGCAAAAAATTTCGAGAATCGAGAGGTCGAAACCCTAGTAGAGCTCATTCCTGACTTGTTTAAAAAAAAAAACTACAGAATTAAAATCAAGTTATTAAAATAATTAACTAGATAAACTTGGATCCTGCTTAGTTCCCCTCCTCTTCTTGCACTATTTTGAGGTGAGCATAGTTTGTGGGTCACCTAGATATCCCACTTTGGCTAGGGGACTCCCCGAGGCTATCCCCTATTAATTAATGACTTCCCCACCCCATCCCCATAGCCCTAGGGATAGGAGAACTCAAGGGACATATACCTACTGAACTATGGGGAATAATAAATAATGAATGTACCAAAAGATGAAATATAGCTATAATAGTAGTTAAAATCAATATTAGTTTCCACATAAATGGTCAAGAAACCACCCATATCCAACCTGAAATTAATGACTCCTGCCAAGAAACTGTATGCTACATATCTATTAGGAGCCCATGATGACGGATAAAAGAAACCATTGAAAAGCTAAAACCTAGAAAATCCAAAACTAATAAAATGGATAGTGGATGCCTCTAAAATCCTTATTACAGCTACACTTATGTTTTCAATAAGAAACAAAGAAAAAATATTTTAGTAGTCTGAAGTAGTGAGAAACAAGCAATGGGATTCTCTATAGTGAGCAATAAGTGTTGTACTATGGGATGGAGAGAAGGTGGGCATGGTCAGATTTGTAGATTCTCTTTAGACTATTTTGAAATCTTACAATTTCCCCACACCTTCATTTTGTATACCTAAAATGCAAGAGAAACTCTAATTCAAGACAATCACTTTTCCTCTTTGGAGGCATGTCACAAAACTGAGGATTTCAGAAGAGGGCAAACCCAATGAATGGAAATATGGTAAATGTGGTAATGTTTACCAAGGTTCCTATATAACAGGAAAGTCGCTAAGAATATTGAATGCAATACCAAAGGAGGTATATTACAATAAAGAAATTAGAAAATATAAGAGCCAAGGAAAGGCGGATAAAGCAAAGACCATCCAAATCAAGTATTCCCTTGCAAATACAAACATGTATCGAGATCCAGAAATCATAATTGGAGAAACTAGGAAAAATTTAGATGGCTAATAAGAAAAGATATATGATGTTGATCAAAGAGAAGTGGATGTTCATGGAACGTGTCCCCCATATGCATATAAAATTGCATTTAATTTTGTTATTCACAGTTCAACACACTAATGTTACTTAATGAGAAAAATAAAACTAACATAAATGTTTCTAATAAAGAATAGCCTTTATTAATTTATTAATACCATGGAATATGCTTGTAGATGAGTTCATTTTAAAAAAATGAAAAAACTCCACAGAATGTGATATGCATGAACAAACGAGGAAAGTGACTAATCAACAATACACACTACAGTGAATAGGTTCATGGCAATGACAATTCCAATCATTTTAGGGCATGAATGGAATGAAAATATTTTAAATACAAGTTACATAAACCCATAGAATATGATGCATTGGTGGCCAATACGCTGTATAATCCTAGAAAAATAAACCATGAAATGTGAATCATAAGTGCAAGACTGAATAAAAACCCAACCAAAGACTAAGTTGAACTTCCTAAAAGATAAAAATTGCATATTACATTTAATTAATGAGCTATGCACATATCAACCACTTTCAAGAAACGTGATCTAAGAATTACTCGCCAATAACATTTAAGAATAGAATTATGTATAAAAATTAAAAGACATTTTATGGAATAAGACGACTAGTCAGATACTTGTAGTTGAAAAATAATATCAAATATGTAAAATAATGCTGCATGCAACGCACAAATGCATAAAGGACATTATTGGAAACTATTGATAATTCCAATAAACTAATTCAACAATACCCAAAAGAAATTGCAGGAAAACTTGGGTGCAGTGTTTAGGGTCTAAACTGCACATGGAAGTTTAAATGAAAATAGAAGAAGTCCACCAACAACTAATAAAATAAAAGTTAAGAACCTAAATCATCCACAAAATATATATATAACACTCATGAGTAATGTCTGAAATTTAAACTACATGCTGAAATAAAAACAAAACACTAGGCAATTAAACTCCTAACAAACATGATGATAATGAAATCTACATAAATTGCTACAACCAAAAGTAGGTAACTTCAGTGATTCAATCAAAAATAATTTCACTCTAGGTTAGTTGTCTTTAGAGACTAATAACTAGAATAGCTGATCAAAATTCTCACCAACAGAAAACAAGTTATCAAAAATAAAAATCTAAAAGAAAAAAGAATCCCAAAAAGCTCACATGATCTACCATGTTCCTCATTTTATTCACATATTTTCTCTTAGCTTCACTTGTCTCAAAATATGGCAAAATAAACTCAACCTAAAATAAACTCAACCTATCCAGAAGTGTCAACCTTACAAAATGCCTTAGAAAATAATCCTCTGCATAAGCAAGAATCTCCATCAAGCCATTGAGTACATCAAGACATCCACTATGGAGAGGTTTCGTAGTTAAATAACATCCATGAACTTTCCCATTTGGTTTGCCCCTCTTCTTATAACGTTATAATCGTGATCCTCTTCCTTTAACTACATAAGCATAAAAGGTAACTAGTTATAATTGAGCATCAATCAATTTTCTTACGGTTATATTATGTGTGAAACTCAAAGGATCTTAAAAGGAGTTCCAAAAACTTGTATTCTAGATAGAAAAAGGAATTGAAAACACATTTTATTAATGCCCGTAAGATCAAAGGCCTTGGTGACCATAAAGTAATTGTCAAAGGTTTCTTACATATCATTGGTTTCATTATTCAATGGGATATAAAATCCAAAAATAGGTGCACGAGTTGTGTTACATAATGTGAAATACTTCTGCATGAACAAAACAAGATAACTGTCTGATAAGAAAGGAACGAAAATGAAAGTGCGGTAGTGGCATGTGAGGGAAATCACAATATTCTCCCATCACTTTAAGGAAAGTAATTGTTTAATTAAAGTTTTCATTAAATTCATTGAATAAAAATGATGTCACATTATCTGAGCGAAATAAACCATTGAATGCAAATTACGAGTGAGAACTAGGCTTGTAAGTCATGACTAAAAATAGATAAATGAAAACAAAACCAAATACTGGGTCAATTTCATGACTAAAAGTTGATAATCGTAGGAAGAAATTAATTGAGGAACAATATCCCTAACATCAACAACTTTGAAAAAAATCAGTCAAAGTATTACTCATCAACAGATGTTGTGCTCACATGGAAAATCACTTTCTGACTCTGGTTGGATTTTTTCTTTTTCCATCAATGGTAAGGGTACTTGTTTTTTTTGTTCTAAATTTGATCATTGTTGAAAGTGGTTCTTCCCTTTTTTATCTTAGTGTTTTCTTTGTAATTAACATTCAACTTTGCAACATCTGGGGAAATGATCAATGCTAGAATTACATAATTAATGGACATAAGTTATATGACACTCATCGGGGAAAATTCTATTGTATCTATCATATAATAGCATTGCAAATAAAAAATAATTTTATGGAGTTTATCATAAAAAACAATCCTACATGAGCATTGTATGAGTTTAAGTGTTAAATTATATAGTTAAGTGAAAATATGTGATAAGGGAATAAAACTTTTTGTCAAGCACAAAGGACCATTACACTCAAGTAACTTACTAGAAGTTGCATGGGGAAATTAAATTTTGTGTGCAAGAAAAAATAGAAATCATCTATGCCTCGTTATCATTGGTGAGTTAATGGGCCATAAAAGCATTTCTCATTCTAATGAGTAGCATACTTTAGAGTTTAGGTTTCATAATTTTTCATTTCATCAACTTAGAATTGTTTAAGACGACTGTCTTCGCTTTTTCAATAGTATGATATATTTTTTATGAATTCAATAGGTGAAAGCCTATGAGATATTGGTGGCTTTTGAATGTTATATGTATTGAAATCTGATGAATTTTGTTTGTGCTTTTTTGTATATTTATGAAATTGGTTTCTTAAATGTAACCTGTTTGTAAGCCTTGGTATATAAAAGGAATTTGGGCATGTATGTATGCATCTGAAAAATGTTCACCTCTTATATCTTAATATCAGGTTATAATTTTTTCCAAGGAAAAGAATAAATATAAATTAACACCAGTTGTTAGCAATTCCATCAACTATCTACCAAAAAAATTACACAAAAGAAATGACAAATCATTAAAGCCCAGGACACAAAGCAGGAAGTTGTGCTTAAGGTCTAAACTATGCATGCAAGTTAAATTCAGCTAGAGGAAATTCACAAGATACAAAAAATTTAAATCAAATACTCATATGGAGTTTCACCCACAGCAAAAAGTTCAAATAACAATAGGGTATTGGAAATTGTATAATTGTAGGATACAATAAATTCATAGAATATAAGTGAACCAAATACAAGTTACCACCAATAGAAAATTTGGGTGATCAGAGTGAAATAAACCATGGAATGAAAATTTAAAGTCAAAGAATAAAAGGAGTCTTGACTAAAGACTAATAAATTAGAACACCACCAAAGAGTGTGTTAATTTCATGACCAAAACCTAACAACTGCAAATTGCAATTAATTGATGGAAAGACACATCCATAAAATTAACAACTAACAAGAAAAGAAATCAAAGTATTTCTCATTAGTTGTGTTAGGGTCCTATAATAATAGGATTCATAATTTTGAATTGTCTATGGTTAGTCTTGTAATATTGTACATACTTTTTCTTTCTGCAAAATGTTTTCCCATATTAAAAATAAAAAATGTAAAGAGGTTGAGTCCTAAAAGAATAATCAAAGGACTAAAAAAAAAATAAATAAATAAAAAAAAAAAAGAAAAAAAAAAAAGAGATATGAACCCCACAAAAAGAGATAAGAATAGATCATGAAAGTGTGCAAATTCAAATGCCACTCCTTTTACTTTACTTTGCAAAGTAATATTGTGTG
The DNA here is from genome assembly GCA_000404065.3 of Pinus taeda. Taxonomy (NCBI): domain Eukaryota; kingdom Viridiplantae; phylum Streptophyta; class Pinopsida; order Pinales; family Pinaceae; genus Pinus; species Pinus taeda. The sequence continues at coordinate 182,415 of APFE031666908.1, forward strand.
GGGCTTGTCAAAAATGCCACGATCCATGATGGTCAAAGTAGTTTAAACTTGATTCATTCATGCTTTAAATTTCATGTTGATATATAGAGAATAAAGATCTAGCAAAACTGTTTAATCTTGGGAGATCAGTAGTTAGGTAGAGAATAATAATGAGCTCATCAATTTAATCTGAGCCATTGGAAGTTATAAGGTTAGAATTAGATAGTTTGTTTATCAAAGAAAAAAATAAATAAAGGGCCAGCAAGCTCAAATGCACCCAATGAATGAAGAGAAAATGCTAGGGTAGATAAAGGGTAGGTAGAAGAAGTTTTGCAAGTGCACAAGGTTGCTAGCTCAAATGCACCTTCATCATACTTGATCCCATGTTTCATGTGCAGGAGGAATTGTCAAAGAGAAAGGGCATTCACTAAAGCTTATTTACTAATTTCCCTCATTTCACTAGACCCCCACATACTTAGTTTATTAATTTCCCCTCATTATCCCTTCATTATTTTTCATCCCCTAATGTTATCCCCTCTTTTCTTCAAAAGCACCCCTTCCCTCTTCATTTCCCCTTGTAAAAACCCTTTCCCTAGTGAGAAACCCATTGCCATCACAAATAATACATTCCCCCCTTATTAATTTCCTTTTTTCCCCTTAAAAACCCAATAAACCCCTTTATCCTAAGTTATTTCCTAAACTATACCCCTGTTTTATGTATTTAAAGTCCCCCACATTATAATTCCCCTACACCCTTTTAACTCATCAAACCTTGGTGTATAATTAAAACCTCTACCATATAACCCACGGTCCCCACTTTTTATTAACCCATTGCTTATATTAAAATCATGTGATTAGTTTTTAATTAATTACATTTCATTATAGTTAAACCTCGGGCCTCGCCAACCACATCCCAACTCCATCTATGCAACTTTGCCACACGATAGCCCTTTGATCTCCCATCTCCAGATCCAATAGCGAATATCCATATCGCATAGTTTCATCATCTGACAGCTAACGGTCCAGAAGCACGCGAGATTTGTAGTTTTGTCTGAGCACTGTTTCACTACATGGCAGCACCAAGTTATATCACGTGCTCGCAAAAAATACCACCCTCCACCCAAAAGCGGTGCGATATGGCCTAAAACCTCCTCCCCACGTAAATGAAAACTAGCCATTATTCATTTACCAAATCTCACACCAAAATGTAACCATTGTTGGTTAAAAGGCGGAACCCATTTTGCTCTTTTTAGTCATTTTAATTGCAAAAACCTATGTTAACTAATTCTGAAACCTTGAACATCTATGCAACCATTTTAACCACCTTTTGCAACCAGAAGACACTGCATACACCAAATTGAAGCAATAAATAGACAATTGAAGCCTCAGAAACCTTTGTTGCTACCACAAAACCCTGTCTACACACCAAATCATCAATTTCCATGTATTGTTGAAAGAACTAGAATGACCCTGTAATTTAAATTGTGCATAGTAATTATTAAAAGGTTAATTAATTAAATTTATTAAAAAATCTTGCTATACTGAAGAAAACCTTACTATGCATCCAAAATCCCTTTTCTACACAATGTGATTACCCTCCCCACTGTTCTAGAGCTTTTGTCCTTACTTCTAAAGCCATAGAAAAAATAATTCAGTTGAATAAACCAAATTATGGCTTCCCAATGCACTTTGGATGTAAGACCCATGCAAACCCCTCACCTGGACATTAATCACCTCCCATTAGCCAATGGAGATTTTCAAATTGACACTGTATCCGCTAGACACCTACTGAAACTCCACTACTGGAGTAAAGATAAATTCTTGAAGCAAAATGATGACATTCACCTATGGGAATCAAATTTTCCCAAATACTTGTTTCCATAGGTACACATATTCCCTAAAATCATCAACTTCTGCTAAGCTTGTGATGTCCCAAGTCAAAGACCTATAGTCTCCCCTGACCAACATGTTTTATTTACCATTACTACAGAGTTAATATATCAAATTCTTCAGATCCAGCCAAGCTCAAATGAGACCTCACTTTCCATTGAAGCCTAACTTGAACTCAACACAAAGCTAGACCTTCCCAAAAAAGCTCAAATCTTTCAAACTTTCATCATAGAAGAGTCTCATACTCCTACAGATAGTCCTCCATATGTTGCCACCATTTTCTTTGAGAGAGCCAGACACATTATAACCATGCTCTCTTGTATTCTAGGATACACCACTGGTGAGCATGTGGATGAGGTTATACTTGCTTTCCTTTCTACTTTTTTCTCAAGCAAGCCTCTAGCTACAATTGATAACTTTTCTCAGTTCTTGGAACAAAAAATTGATGAATAGTTTATTAGATTGCTAAATGAGAGAGTATTCAAATACTCTTCAGTATTGTTTCACATGTTTTTATATTTTCAGTCAAACAAGTTTCCAATCATCATCCAAAAGTTGGACACTAAGGGCCATCCAAGATCTGTCATCTTTTGGACACCATTAATCCAAAGATATTCCATTGTTTTTAGTTATAAAGAATTCATTGATTCCTTTGTGCATCCAGTTGTAAACATGCTAACCAATAGCAATCAACCCAAGATCAATGATGATTTTAAGAGATTTTCGTAGCTGTCTAAGAACAGTAGAGTGGGAGAGTGGTATTTATACCAATACCACATACAAATTAGGATATATGGATCGCAACTCACTCCCTACAAGTTGCCCAAACACCTCCCCATGAGGATATTTGCATTAGAGTATTCCAGGAAAATCATAAACTCATACGAGGTCAATTTTCTGTTAGCTAGGAAGAAAACTTAGTTTAATATCAAAATCCAATTGTGGCCTTTCATTTGTAATAATAGGTAAGTTGGGCAAGAAGTAGAGAAAATCTTGCAGCAAATGAACTTCAATAGCAGTTTTATGTGGCAGTATGACCCTAATGGAGTCATAAACAAGTTAAGGTTCAAGTTTAAATTAAGCCCTTTCATACATGAGCCCAGAGAAGACATTAAAAGATATGCCAACCAGTCAGAGTGGTTGGAGAATACTTTAATAGATGTGGAAAACAAGATTGATACTAGTTCCTTTCTGCAGGTTCCAACCCTACAAGAACAGTTCACTATTACTCCCATTCTACAAACTCCAGCCATGCAGGATAGAAATGTAAAAAGAAACAGGGAAGAAGGTTCTAGCTTTGGGATGGATACTACTGATGACAAGTTTGAAATCAGTTACAAGAAGAAGCCAAAGCTTAATACTATAACTGAGCAACATGACACCATTGAGATAGTTGAAATCACTGATACTGACCCAATGGTGGGTAGAGCAAAGGTCCAACAATTTCAGAGGAAACTCATCAACCTTCTACCTCAAACTCTCAAATTATTGAAAAACAACTTAGAATTGAAGTCTCTTCATCCAGTAAACCAGTGGACAAAGAGAAAGATATAAAAGAGAAGTACAAAGAAATAAAGTTGGGGAATGAAGCATTAAAGGCTGAAACATACGCCCAACACTTGAAACAGACACCTGCCAATCAGAATAGATTAATGTTATCCTTTGACATTAAAACTGGAAAAATAAAAATTACCTTTATGCAACCTACAGTCGAGTAGCCCATATCATCAGCAGACTATACGAAGACCAGGTTTGAAGTTTTGGCCATGGATGTTCACCCTATTGACCAAATTAAATTCCATAAGTAGGTGGGTGAAATGATTTACTCCACAATGACTAAAAAAGAAATGACTGTTTAGAAACTTCAAAGGTCACTGGACAACATGACAACACAATTTAAGCTAGAAAAGGCATCCTCACTAGCCAAGGATAACAGAATCAAGTCACTACAAAACTTGGTGATTGAGATTGGATATAATCCAAGTGACATCAAGGCAGCAGGAAAACTGATAAAGAAGAAATACGACGATATTGTTGCTTTGAAGAAACAACTGAAGTTGCCTCCCTCTGAACATCCACAAATCAAAGAGGTCCTAGAGAGCCAAACCCAACAGGAGGAAATGATGGATCTCATTCTTCAACTAAACACTCAAATAAAAGAAATGGAGAATGAATTGGATAGTTTGATACAGCTGAAACAAGCCAGCCTTGAGATAGCCATTGCCACTGTTATTCCTATAGTTACTACAGAAGTTCCTTCAACTTTGGAACCTTCATTGGCCCCAACAGCTCCACTAGCTACAACACTGTCAGCTGCAACAACAGCTACATTAGGAATAGGTTCAACAACAACAAAAACTCAGCCAAGTGATGAGGCAAGTAAACCAGTTAAAGCCATGGAGCACATGTCCATTTAGACCACTGAGATAAATAGACTTAAAGAACAAATAAGAACTCTAGAGTATGAGAAGAAACTGACTTAGATTATGCAAAAAAATGAAGTACAAAAGTCAAATAGGTTGACAGATAGGATAAATAATTTGGAAAAAGAACTAACATTGAAGGATCCACTTGCCTAAGCAAAAGAGAAGCTATGGGCCAATATCATTGACTCTGTTAATGATATTTGGCCATCTATACAGATAATCTTTGAACAAAATGATTTAGTCAAAGAGGCTACTGAAGCGATTCAAAGAGTTAAGGCCAAACTTGGAAATATGTTAGAAGAAGCCTCAAGAATAGTCCAATTCCTTAACTCCAAGAATAGATATGAATTGCAGGAGCTAGACATAGCTGACAGGACTAGCACTATATTAGAGGTGAAGAAATTACTCACCAAGAGGAACTTAATGATGTAGCTTGAGGACAAATGCCAAACCATGGAGCTAGCTATAGGAAAGTTCATGGTCAAATTTGATTCTTTGAGGCAGAAAGGTCCGCCAAATGCATTGGTAATAAATGATAGGTTAATTCCACATGAAGACTATAATAGGAAAATCAAAGAATTGGCAAGGGAACAAGCCAATAGTTCCTCTATGAAAGGGATGCCTATAGAAAAGGTTTTGTATCAAACTTTTGAGAATTTATTTTACCTCCAGCATGAGGTAAAACATCCTTTTGTAAACAAACCCACCTTTGCAAAATACATAGAAGAAGATGAAGTCTAAAAAAGAATGGTAAATATTAAATTACTAGATACAGAGACTTGGGAAAAATTAAATGATTTACTCTGAAGATGCAAGGTAAACAGTGGATACAGAGCAGTAAAAGAAAAGAAACATGCCAGCTAAGTCAAAGAGCATCAGTCAATAGGCAAAGTAAAAGAATAGCCAATGTGGAAGACAAACAATAAAGGAGAAAAGGAAATAAAATATCTGACAACAAAGCCAAATAAACAGGTACAGCTTGCAGCAGTTACATATCTGTCTCTATCTTCTTGCATGAAGATATTTCATTTTTCCTTGAATAATTTCCAAAATAGTTTGGGATATTTTGTAATAAGTTTTTGTATAAATACTTCATAATTAGAATTACAAAGGGTGGATTTCTTGACATTTCTATAGTTGTATTTATCTGAAACCTAAGGGTTTAGTGTACCATTTTTTCAAGTCAGCAAATGGGATTGAGTAATAAAGACATTGCATTACAGGATTCATGTGTTCGGCCACTTTAGTGAAGTATTTTTTGTTTGTCAAATTGTTATTTTCTTAATTTTTTTCACATGTTTGCATGTCATCTAAATTGAATGAAATAACTAGAAAAATATTATAGAATTTGTTTAAATACATGGTGTCCTGAACAATTATTCATTTTAATGTTTTCATCTAATATCCAGAGTAGGGAATCCTTCATTTCTCCCTAGTTTCAATTGACCTTTATCATTGCTCTTATTATCCAGTTTGAGGAACCATTAACTGCTCCCTGACCCCGATTGAAAACCACATCAGCCTTTAGCCTAAAAGATCTAAATTTACTCAGCTACCTTGCCCTGTAAACACTATCTTTAGAACTTGATTTAGTCCTGTTTTCTTGACACTTGACCCCATTGCCTAATGGTAAAAGACATCCCTCTATCCATTTAAGTCAGTGATTCCACCACCAAATCAAAATCAAAGCCCAATCAAAGTTTAGACAACTAGCCTAAAATCAATTAATTCAACAAAGTTAAATTATAAAGAGAGAGCCCTCTCTAAAGCATTAGGAAGGCTAGATCCTCATCTCAAAAGTAGGTTTGTGGTTGCCTCTAATATTTCTTTTGACACAAGATAACAACTCTAGGGAAATTTTAGAGTGATAACAAATTGAGTTTAGGGGTTTAATTATGTAGTGGCATGAGGATGAGAATTTATAGTCATAGAAGAAAATGATTCCAGGGCACCACAAAATAGGCATATCTAGTTGTATTTTCACATGCACACACTCACACAACGTACGACATAGAAATGAATAAAAATCTAAGAAAGAAATCATATTCATAAAACTCCTGAAGTTGAGGAATAGTCTTGATCAGTCATAGGGGGAAATTACACTAAAATTAACTTAATGAAACTTGCAAGTGATAATTAAATTCAAAGTGAAAATGAAAATGGAAATCACCATCATCTACTAGAAATTGTTTTCAACTAGTTATTCGTTACACATAATAGACAAATAAAATATTGAATCATACAAAAATAATGTTTAGGGTCTAAATAGTGAGTGGAAGCTACCCCATCTACATGAAGTTTATACGTTAGAAAAAAATATAAATCAAATATTCATTAGTAGCATCTGGAATTTAATCTACAAAAAATAGTAAAAATAACAACAGGTTCTTGGAAATAGCTTAATTGTAGGCTACATAAAATATATAGAATAAGTGACTAGTAGTGACTGATCTATGTCATCATTTTAAAATGGAACATGGAGTGTGAATCACAAGGGAAAGAATAAAACTTGTGATTCATGACTAAAGACTGATAAATGATCACACAACCAAAGACTAGGTCGATTTCCTGACTAAAATTTGACAATGGCAGATTGCAATTAATTGATGAAAACAACAACCATAACAACAATAACAACTGTCAAGAAAAACAATAAAAGTGTTACTTACCAGATGATTTTAGGGGTTTCCTTATGTAGTGAGGGGAGGAGGATATTTTATAGTCATAGTAGCAAGCAATTCCAAGACACAACAAGTTACACATATTTAGATGTTCTTTCACACAAACACCCACACAACACATCCCACAAAGGTTGGGGGGGTGGAAGAACCTGAGCAAGAAAATATGCTCATGAAGCTCCTAAAGATATAGTAGGGAATAAAAATCTTCATCAGTCACAAAGGAACATTATAGTGAAAGTAACTTAATGGAAATTGAAGTGAGAATTAAATTTAGAGAGGAAGAGAAGAAAATTGCTAACAACTGAGAGAAATTTCTATCAACTAGTTAACCATTACACAAAAGATACAATAGATACATAAATGCCCAAATCAAGAAGTAACAATGTTTTGGGTCTAAATTATTTAGGGCCTAAGTTGAAAACAGATACAGAAAATTCACAAAGTACAAAAAAACATAAATCAAGAACTCGTTAAAGACAACTAGAGTTTAATCTATGGAAAAAAGTTACAATGATGATGGGGAATTGAACTCATGTCAAGGAGATGGAAATTATTCCTATCTACACACCTAGTCATGACATGAAATGGAAGGAAATTTAAATTAATAACAATTCTATTTTATTTAGGATAATTTTGATTTATAAGATATATTACGCAATGGTGAATTCAAATCTCAACGTATGACCAAAAGATTCCAAACAAAACAAATTTTAAACATTTGAAGCCAATCATTGGAACTACCTTATTCTAAAAATTCTTGATGTATTTTCTCTTAGTGTAAGCACCACATCCTCACAAACTAAACTCGACCTGTCCTTTGAAATCCACATGAGTTTTTTTCCTTATCAAACACCTTTGTTAAATGAAAAGGAAACTCTTCCAAACTTGGGCACCCATTACGTAAAGCCTCCATGATCGACTCCTGCATGATGTCATCATTATTCTTCTTGTCTCTCTTATTCCTATTCACAGGCTCATGATTAATATCCTCTTTCTTCACTCTTCTTCTCTTCCTCTTCAAATTATTTTTAGATTCAAACATTAGGAATTATTGTTCCTTTTCCTCCACCATGTGTATCTTTGGTTTTTTCCCTTTCTTATTCCTTGGTGGTTTCTAATTCTTAGTACTCTTGGAACCTTCATGGTCACCCTACAATTGTCGCCATGGTTTCCTACCCTATTCTTCTTCTCTTTGAACATGAACTGCCCATTCTTAGTTCTCTTAGTATGCTTAGTACATGCCAACGACTATTGCAACCACACCAACTACTGCAAGTTATGCTTCAGGTAGAGGCAACACTCAAGCATCTCATGATCAGTGAAACATCATTGCTTCCCATCATTCCGCCTACATAATTAGTATGTTTTTCATAATAAGAATAAGTTTTATGGCATATATAATAGGCAGGGGTGGAAAAACAGATCCTTATTCCCTAAAAAAGAATTCTCTTGTTCAATGGACATGAATAGGGCCTCAAACCACCATATATATCCTATCTAAGATATATTTATCCTTCGAGTGCATTATGGGTGTTATTTTAAGGTTTCGTATGCCATAGTTGGGTCTTAAGGCCTCTAAGTTTGGCCTCAATATCATTAGGAGGTTTTTTACACCATGTATGGCACTTGTAGCCTTAGCCATGATCAAGGAAGGATCATAAGGTTCTTGGGTCATATTTGAATCTTCCAATGATCAATCTTCTTGAACAAGTATTTGAATTACCACACACAACATCTCTAGGGGATATTTGGCCTCTATGGGGGGTCTTTGTCAATATTGTGAGTATGGGTCTTTGGAAATGTACTGTCTTGAGGGGAGGAGAAAAGAGGGGCTTAGGCCCTAAATAAATATTCTAGAGTTCAAGGAACATGAAGTAGCCTAAAACAACCACATAGATACTCTACATAAAGATAAAGCTCTTTATTGTGGCTCTTTATGAAGTAACCCTCAAATAACCACATAGATAAAGCTAATTAATAATATTAATATTGTTAACTTAGTATTTTTATTTAGCCTTACTTGACCTTGCCATTAATTTCCATACCTCTTATGCTATATCTATAATTTCTTCTACCATGGCTAGCATTGTTGGAGGGAGAAGAGCTCTCTCCCTCCTATGTCAAATTTACAATAAGGGATCATCACCCTAGTCAATCAACTAATCATTACCATGATGAGGTTTCAAAAAATCAAGACTCATATCAACAACAAGGATCATTAGGGAAAGATTCAACTAGCTAAATGCCTCCATGAAGTTTCCTTCTTAAATTAGCCATGTATTCAAAGTTTGAGGTGCATTCCAGTAAAATTGGGAATTTCATTAAATACATAATATCCTACTTTAATTGGCTAATCCATCGGAATTTTGTCCTTATAAAAATCCCTCAACTACTGGATTAAACACAAATGGGAGAAAAAGGGACAGATCAAATTAGAGTTGAGGGAAAAAGGAATTTTCACCATTATCTTTACCAATGTGGAGGATTGCATGAAAGTTTTCAAAAATGAACCATACATATTCAACTCTACATGATTATATATTAGGTTTTGAACAAATATATTTGTTCTAGGTAAAGTGTATTTTATGACATCCCTAGTTTGGATTTGCATGTACTTCTTGCTTGGGGAATTCTGGGATGAAGAAATATTAGTAGGCATTAAAACTTATCTTGCTCATTTTGTCAAAGTAAGCCAATAAACAAGAAATATACATATCTTATGCTCACATATGTCCATACATGAATATCTCGAAGACCCTTACTAAGTTGAATGATATATACTATCAAGAATATCTCTATAAGAAAACCTTGGACTATGAACACATTCCATTCCATTGTCGTACATGTCACAAATATGTGCATCTCTATAGAAATTATGTCATGTTGGTTCCTAAGACCACTCTAGATCAAGGGAAGTTGTAAATAAGGATACAGTCTCCAAAATGATGAATCACCACCATGGACCCAAGCCTCCACTCTTGCATACACACTATGGAAAAACTACTTGTTATTAACAACAAATTTGAACTTCTTGAAAATATCAAATCCATGGCTCCTCCTCCAAACCCTTTCCCATAGAGATAAATATGTCTGATACCAAAAATCATAGATAATCCTTTGATATTCCTCTTGTTACCTCCTCACAACCCTTGAATCCATATGATCAAGAACCTTTAGAGAGAGATCCTAATATGTTGCACAATAATGAGGACACAAAAGAAATGGATTTGGATGCTCTCGACCTCCCAAGTATTGCCAAGGTATGGAAAGATAAATACCCGAGCTCACTCCCAAAGCATCAAATCAGAATACTAAGAAAATTCATTCTAAAATCAAGTGAGCAAGCAAAAAACACATTAATATGAAAAAATAGTGCCGATGCCTTACACATTCATACCCAAGCTATGAAGAAGACCACAGATCAACACAAGGATGAGAAGAAAAAAGGTCAAAAGAATAACAAAAAAATTATATAAAAACCGCATGAAATTTTTGTCAACTTAGGTAGAATAAAGTTGAACTCAGAGGTTTACTCATCCACCAACCCATTTTCCCCATCAAGATAATATTCTAGAATATAGAGGAATCAATTACAAGGGAAAGAAAAGGATTCTCAAAGAATAGTGGCTCATGTAATACCCAACCTTCTTGATGATTAAGGAAACTAAAACTTCTTGTCAAGATGTATGTAACATGAAAGATGAATATGGTCAAGGATGGAAATTAGTATCTCTTTACACCCAAGGTCAATTCAAATGTCTTTATATCATTTGAATCTCTCAAAAGATATTGGTCCTTCACATGTTTTCTTTTTTCAATATTCTGACTATACAATTTCAGCTCAAAGGATTGTCAGAAACGTTTTTTTCCAAATTTTTATGATTGTTTAATGCAAAGAGAGAAGACAAATTTTATTAACTCCATAAGGTAGCTTACTCTTCTCATCTCCATGAAATATTAGATCCTAGGGGGGATTTCAATTTCATAAAATATTTAGAGGAAAAAAGGGCGGTGTTACGAATCTAGAATTGGAATCTAACCTCTTCCAAGGTGTCACAACTTGTTCTCATGTGTTCAATGTCAACTATACTTGGAACAACCGTAGAGGTCGCTCCTACAAAATATCTTCAAATCTAGATAGATATCTCATCTATGAATATATCATGATGAAGGACACTTTCATGGAGGCTTCCATCCTCCCTAGCCATGGCTTGGATAACTAGTTGATCCAATTAGACATTCAAATCAAGTCCAACCCCAAAAATATGCTTTTTTTCTTACAACATTTCTAGCTTCAACATCTTGACTTCCAATCCATGATAAAGGTTTGGTGGGATGGACTACCCAACTTGGAAGGATTGGTCATGTTTTTCCTACAAAGGAAGTTAAAGCACATTAAATATCAACTAGTAACTTGGAATCAGGAAAATTTCAGGAAAATCATATGGATAAAGAGAACCTAGAAGCCCAAATGGAGTGCATCCAATGGGAAACCATTCGCCGAGGAAGATTACAAGACCTCATAAATGAGGAAGAACATACTATCGCTCTTCTCAAAGAAAGAAGGTAACATGGAGAAATACTTTGGAAAAAGAAACTGGAATTAGATAGCTGATGGAAGGAAAGAAAAATGTTGTTTTATTCCATAATTCAATTCTTTAATGTTGGCACCACAATAATGTTTCTTCCTTAAAAAACGAGATAGGTTTCAAGGTCTAGCATCATGAGGAAAATACTAATATGCTAGTTCAATATTATAAAGAGCTATTGTCCGACCCCAAGGCCATTCATTCAAATGTTATACAAAAAATAATCCATCACATTCCGTCTTTGGTTACCTAAGAGAAAAATGAGGCCCTCTGAAGAGAGATATCTATCAAATAAGTGGAAGAGGTAGTGAAATCTATGCCTTGGAAGAAGGCTCCTAGACCAAACATCTTCACTACTAATATTTTTTCAGACTTACTATTCAACAATTGGATATGATATCTAGCAAGCAATGGATGAATCAAGGAGATGGAAAACCATCATGCAAGCTCCTAACATTACCTTATACACTTTTTTTTCCCAAAAAAGTGAAAATTAAAGGACCCTCACATATTTTTCTCACTGCTCCATGAAATGTAATCTACAAAGCGTTCATCAAAATCATAGCTAGTTGCCTCAAACTTATCATACTTCTTCTCATTTCAATGGAACAATCTGGTTATGTGGAGGGGCATTTAATTCTAGATGGTATAATTATTTCACATGAAACCATTCAGTTTTTAAAATACTCCAAGAAACCTATGATGCTTCTAAAACTTGATCTTTCTTAGGAATTTGATAAACTCAATTTGATCTATTTCTTCGGCATTCTCGATGCTTTTGGCTTCAAACATAAATGGATCTATTAGATCAATAACCTTATCTCTTTAGCCTTTTTCTCTATTTTGCAAAAATGTGTCACCTTATGCACCCTTTTCAACCTCTTGTGGTATCTAGCAAGGATATTCAATGTCACCTTTTCTCTTTATAGTAGGAAAAGGTCTCGGTTGAGCATCCAATGCGAAAATTGAGGAGAAAAAAGATAAAATATTATGTTTTTTCGGTGAAGATCTCCCTCCATCACACCAATAATTTGTGGATGATAATTTGTGTGTGGGAATTCCAACTATTCAAGAAGCCAAATGATTTTCTCAAATTCCATTGGAATTTCTCTTTCCTCAGGTATGGAAATAAATAGAGATAAACCTTGGAGCTCTATTTGTGGATAATTCCCTTGAAATAATTTGATGGGAGGATCTCACCATCAAATTCAATAAAAAATTAACCAGTTGAACCTCCCAATCACTAATCTTGGAAAGATTAATTTTCAACCTTAAGTCAGTTTTATACGATTTTCTCATATATTTACACTTTTATTTGATGCCTCCATCCTTCATCCTTAACTAAATCGAAATCCTATAGTGGTATTTTCTACGAGGAGGAGAAAAATTAGAAAAAAAGAATAGGCACTTTTAGCTTAGGATAAGATTTGTAGATCCAAATTAAGGCGATTTTTGGGGCTAAGAGATCATTCGACCTTAGTTATAGTTCTATGAGTCAAGATCTGGAAGATTTGGCTCCAATGAGGTTAAGACCTTTGGAAATGTTTCTAGATGATAAAATATAAAATGCACATTCCTATTGGGTAGCTCATAAGAATTTCCTTGTCCTAAGAAATATCCTCCATTTGGAATCTAGGTAAAAAAGCGACACATTTGATACAAAGACACTACTTCTGGGAAATCTGTGATGGAAAAGAAACCATGGTTTGGGAGGACTTATGGAAACCACACCCAAAATTCGAAGACCAAAATTACTTAAGGGATTTGCAACTCTACGTGACTTTCCAGGAGCTTCACAAATCCAAAGACTATTGGGATGAATCTAACTCATATTAAACATGGAGATAATGATGAACTTCAAGGGAATGAGACTCTAATGCAAGGGAGGAGATTCAGTCAATTTTTTTGTGAAAGCTTCAACAAGAGTCATCCTAATATCCATATAAGTTAATAAATTTTGATGGGGATATGGACCAAGTAGTTCCTTTTCCATTCATTAGTTATATAGTCTAGAAGTGAGTTTTAAATCATTTCCAAAAGATTTCATGTAGAGTTGCATCTAGCAGAGAAATCTATGGCCAAAAGTTTCCATTTTCTTATGGCTCCAAGTTTAAGGGAAAATCTTACCCTAGGAAAACATTAAGAAACACAAGCATATGGGCCCCTCCTACTATTCTCTATTCCTCCAGGAAGTTGAAATGTGAAGAACCTCTTCAATTGATTTCCCTATTCCATCCATCTATGGTGCAATCTAGAAGCTAACATGAAGATATCAAACCATGATCCATCCAATATCCCTTAGACCACTAATAGTTAGAGGGTTCAAACTTTTAATAGTCATACCTTGAACCACATCTAGATTCTCCTTATAGGTCTACTCTTTTGGGATATTTGAAAAGAGAGTTGTCACTCCTTCCATCCGAGGATTATAGTCCAGATAGATTTTCTATTGAATTAATTTTCGCCATCTATCCCATATAATGTCACCAATTGTGTGTGTTCAATCATGATGAGTATATCTTAAATTTCTTGACATCTGAAGGATCTTATGACAATAAAATTATTGATGAAAGCGATCATGATATTCAATTAAAGCAAAGACTCAATGAAAACCCTCTTCCTAAATCTGTGGTCAAGCTAGAAGATCTTTATGATATTAAGGATAGATTCAAAAAGGTCACTAATGAAAAAATTCAAAGTTCAACTTTGAGGTTTGAATTAGTAAATCTCGGCACTGATGCCAAACCAGAAAATGTCAATCTAGGACTTGGACTTTCATCAGATGAAAGATTTGCTTTCATTAGTTTATTAAAGAAGTACAAAAATCTTTTTGCTTGGAATGAAGATCTGAAAACTTATGATACCTTCATCATTAAACACACAATTCTAATGATCTCTAATGAGAAACTTGTACAATAGAAGCTAAGGAAAATTCACCCAAATCTTGAAAGTCAAATCAAAGCAGAGTTGAATAAACTCCTTAAAGCCAAAATAATCTTTCTTGTCAGACATTCTAAATAGGTCTCAAATTTAGTACCTGTGAGGAAAAAGAATGGTGATATTAGGATTTGCATAGATTTTAGGAATCTCAACAAAGCATGTCAGAAAGATAATTTCCCATTACCAACAATGGAGTAGATACTTCAATCAATAGCTCGCTCAGAGTCAATGTATTTTCTTTATGGTTTTTTAGGATACAATCAAATCCTGGTACATCCAGACGATAGATTAAAGACTACATTGAGAACCAAATGGGGAACATATGCTTATTAGAAAATGCCTTTTGGTTTGATAAATGCTGGAGCTACTTTCCAACGATCCATGGATATGGCCTTCAAAGGTTTGATCATTAGGACAATCGTTGTTTACTTAGATGACTTAATTGTCTATTCTAAAAAAAATAGCAATCATCAGCATGATTTAAAGCAGATCTTTGAATGTTGCAAAAAATATGGGATTTCCTTAAATCCCAAGAAATCATTATTTACTTTTAATGAAGGTAAACTTTTAGGGTTTATTGTATCCAAAAATGGCATATACATTGATTCTGACAGGATAAAAGAAATTTTCGATATCCCTTTGCCACATAATAAGAAATATATGTAATCATTTTTAGGACAAATAAATTTTGTGAAAAGATTTGTTCCTGATTTTTCTCATATTTGTTTACCCTTGCAATCCATGATTAAGAAAAAAACAGTCTTCAGATGGGGACATAATGAAAAAGAGGCTTTTGACTTAATCAAAGAAGCGTTCATTAATGCTCCTGCATTGAATACTCTGAATTTTTCTAGTTTGGCCATTGAAACATCTTATGTCGTTGTTTTAACACAAATAAACTATCAACAAGTAGAAGCACCCATATATTTCTTTATTTCTAATTTGCAGGGTGCTGAGATTAATTATTCTGATGTTGAAAAACAAGCTTTCATTATATTTAAGTCTGTTAAACATTTTAGACCATTCCTCCTAAAAACACACACTAAAGTAATAGTCCCATTCTCTGCAGTGAGACAATTGCTAGTTCAAAGAGAATTAGGAAAGAAAATAGATAATTGGGTAACAGCTTTACAAGAATATGACATTGATATTAAACTAGAGAAAATTGTTAGAGGACAAGGTTTTTGTAGATTACTTGTAGGAGCTTCCAATATACCAGATCATGAAGATTTAGATAGCACTACATAAGTAAACGAGATAAGTATCATTGACTCTGAATCTCAATATACTGATCTGATATTTTATTTAAAAAATGGATATGCTCCCCCTTAATTCAGCTACAAAAACAAACGTGCCTTAAGGTTAAAAGCCAAAAACTATGAAATCATTGATAATGTGTTATTTAGAAGAAAATATGATTCTATTTTGTTAGGATGCCTTGAAAAATATGAAGCACAAACAATTTTGTAGGAACTACATGATGGCCCGGTAGGTGGACATTTTGGAGGAGACTCTACAGCCCACAAAATAATACATGTTGGATATTATTGGCTGACTTCGTTCAAAGATTCCCATGACTACGTGAGGAAATTTAAGATATGCCAAACTGCTAGCAAGAGATAAAGGAAACCAGTCTTTCCTTTACAACCAGTTAACATTGAGCAACCATTTGAACAATGGGGGCTTGATATTATAGGAGAGATTGTTCCACATTCTTCCAAGCAACAAAAATGCATCCTCACAGCCATGGACTACTTCACAAAGTGGGTAGAAGCAATTCCACTAAAGGTAGCCAATTCTGATGTGATTATCAAATTTATTGACCAGTTCATCATTACAAGGTTTCGTTTACCTAACACGCTTATCTTTGACAATGCATCTTATTTTTCTGGAAATAATATAGTTAAATTTTCTCTTAAGAGAGGTTTTAAGTTAAAATACTCTACAAATTACTATTCTTAAGGGAAGGGCTTAGCAGAGTCAATTAACAGAAATCTCATCAGTATTATTAAAAGAACTGTTGATCAAAACCAAAAGAATTGGCATAAATCTTTAATATTTGCATTATGGGCAGATCATATAACTCAGAAGGCCACAACAGGTACTTCTCATTTTAACTTAGTGTATGGGAAAGAAGTTGTAATTCGACCAAATTTAGCCCTCCCATCTCTAGCCCTAATACAATTCATTGAAGAAACTCCTTCTTCCTCTATTCAATTAAGGTTTGATCAAATTCTTAAATTGGATGAGGAAAGAGGAAAGGCCAAAATTACTCATTCTAAACATCAGCAAGTCATTAAATCTTCTTTTGCTGCAAGTTCAGCCGGCTCAAAAACGTTATAGATTGGTCATCTCGTTTTGAAATAGGACAAAGCACATGAAGACAAAGGTAAGCATACCAAATTTCAGAATATGTGGCTTGGACCATTTCAGATCCTTGAAAAGATAGGCTCATCAATGTTTCTACTACAAGACTTATGAGGAAAGAGAGGTTCTCTTCCTATGAATGGGCTTGTCTTAAAGAATTTCTTTTCCTAAGGAGGTAACCCCTTATTACTTGTACATATTCTTTATGCAAATTTTGTTTCCTTTTAGAAATAATGTTGTAAATAATAATCATTGGCTTTTTACTGTTTTGAAAAAGCTCTTTGAAAGAATATTGTGACTACTTGCTTTTAAAAAGTAGAAACTTTTAAGGAAATGATTACAGTTTTGGAAATTAGGTAAAAACATGAAACTCTGAAATCCTCTTCAAATTTGTGAAATCTTTCAAACCATGAAAGCACAGTAAATCATTTCAAGTTTTATCAGTTGAGAATGGTTATTTATAAAAAGGTAAAGACTTTGTCCAACTAAGAATCTACAACTCTATAAATGTCATCCATAAACTCTTAAGGAGTCAAGCATTCACCCCATCCACTAGGTTTATGATTTTTTAGAGTGTAATTCTAAAATATATATATGATTTAAAAGATAAGAGGTCTCATTACGAGCCTACTTACCATGATCATAGGGAACTAATTAGGCTTACATTACCAATATTACATACCAAAATTGGCTAATGGCTTATAATCAAATGACAAGGGGTCCCATCACAAGCCAACTTGTTCAGTTTAATTACAACCAATAAATGGCATTGTCATCTTCTAGCTATCAAACGCGGGAAATGGATTTTAATCAAATAAAATAATAAAATAAACTATGAAAAAATATACATGTAGATATATCTTTCTGAATTTATCTTTAAAATATTATACTCTTAGATGGATGGGACAATGAATAGTTGATGGTTAAATGGTAACCCTGTCGAGACTATAGATGTTTGTTGGTAGTAGTGGCACTACCTGTGACATAAGAGTAAATTTAAAAGCTAAGTTGGAGGATCCCCCTACTTTATCTTTAACAACCAATCAAAGCTTGAAGAAACCAAAAAATGTTTTTTATTTATGATAAGGGTTTGCAAAAGAAATTGCAAAATTGATATCTTTTTTTTATTCAGAGTAAAATTTTTATCTAACCAATTCCAAGATAGTTCCCTCTTCCTCAATTGATTCTACTTAAGAAAGTGTTAGAAACTTCATTATTTTATTCAGAGATAACTGGTTCCAGTGAATTGCCAATTGTTGTGCTATACAACAACCACCCCATTTCAAATTTTTAATCTTAGTCTAAAAGATGCTAAATAAGAAATAGGTTCCCTTTAGGATATAAAAATCAATAAAACTTTTTGAGAAAAAATAGATTTTCCATACTTTCCATATAAAATTTTCTTTATGAGTGTTTGGAACCACTCATCACAAATCACAATTGCTTAAGACTAATGAACATCCATTTGAAAAGTTGTGATGCGATCAAAGTCAACACAAATTCCTCATCGCAAAGTTTTAAACTAAAATGATCCATTTATAAACATGTGAATCGATATAACTATCACATTTCGCATATCGGTAATCCTAAGGAATAAGTTAGCGCACTCCATTGAAACTTTGCAATTCAATAAGGTTATCACATATTGCATATCGCTAAAACATAGGAAAACATCGAAGCCACTCCGTTGAAACTTTGTGATGCGATATAACTATCGTGATTTCATATCACATATCGCGCTCCCAATAGAAGCAAGTAACATGTACTATGAAGACTCGCAATATAATGTTAAACAAATTATAAAGGAAAACATGATTTACGAAGGAAAAACATGATTTTCCATGTTTGAAAGGAACCTGCCAACTCTATGTGCCAGCTCATTGCTCATCGCAATCACAACAATACAAAGAATTCTTTCGGACAAAGCGCTTGTAACTCCTTATTTGCAATATGCGATAGCTCTACAAGTATTAAAATAATACAATTGCTAATCGCAAAATCGCAGAGTTATGACACCTATTCTAAAAGGATTGTTGCAAAACTTGCGATGCAATATATATTAATTCGGCATTAAAGTTTAACATCATGAGGTTATGATAAAGCATTAGGAGGTAGTTATGGTTACAATCCTTTAAGGATTTCATCCTTTGTGACTGTGTACAATATGAGATCTTTTGCATCTAATGTGCATAACTGCTTTTATTTTGTAATTAATTGTATTGGCTGCTCTTAAAGTTTTTTTCCTATCACACTCCTCTTTCTCATTTTGCAGTGTAAATCCAGAATCACGCAGTAAGTTAGAATGTCTAAGAAAGCTCGAAAGGAAAAGGCTCCCCTTACAGTGGAAGAAGGACAAGGAAAATCAGTGTTATCTCAAATACTACCTATCAAGGCCTTGGTAAGATCTCGTGGGAAGGCATATATGCTTTGCTTGAAAGTGAAAATCCGAAGGAGATAGAAGAAGAAGAAATAGCTGATGGAACTGATGAAACAGAAAACATGCTCAGTTATTTGGCCAACTCTTTCCTACATTGAATAGCGGTTGGTGCAAAGATTTTACCATATAATGATATGGTAAGATGGGTAATTGAGAGAATTAACATAACGAACAGAGCTTTCTTCACAGCTGATGGAAGGATGTTTAGATCCTTCAAACCTGAAGACATCAAGAGAATGTATCACTTGCTAGATCCCCAGTGACACTAAAACAAATCATTTCCAGAAGCTTTTGCCAAGGAGAATCAAACCCTATCAAGCAATGGAGACACTTTCCTAACAAGCAAAAGCATGAATCATCTTGTATGTATTCCATGGACTCCTTAGCATCTTCGTATTCTTATGTTGCTGCTATGATGTGTAGACTCTTTGAAAGCCACAATTTTGCTAGATTTTCTACTGATATGGTTCCATTGATAGAAGCAGTGATAAACTCCTTTGTCATGGATTGGGAAACTATCCTATCGGATAAAATGGCTAGTCAAAAACTGGATTATAGAAACAACAGATTTGTCACTACCCGAGTTGTGCCCCTATTCTATACGAGTGCTTACATAGTTAACAAAACTTGTTTTAATTCTGACTTTCCCATCCTAGGTTGGAAATAAATTGTTCAGGATCCAACCCCCATTCGTATTTACCATAAATACTTACGGAAGTTTGAATACAAGAACCATTTATACAGGATTTGCCATGGTTTCATTTTACCCGTCCATCAAGCTATCTTTAATAAACATGCTCCTCGGCTATCTGACGAGGCTAGCATTGATTTAACCTCAATTGGCAGTTGGTTCGGGGAAGAGAGGTTCACCTATATTAGGGTTTTTGGCAGCATTACTCATCCTTATCTCCTTCCACTTTACATTGTAGATAAGGTATTAGCCAGGGAAGTAGCCTACCAGATAGCAGAAAAAGGGATGTCTAGAAATCTTAAAGACTCCAAGAAACAATTGTGGCCTCCCTTTTCTCTTCGCTACGACACCTACTAATTACATGATTTTAAACATGTCGAGAAAGAAGCATACAAGACAAAGGATATGATTCTAGCTATTATCCCTAAAAGACAATATGACCCAAATAGAGTTTCTTTCAATTTCACCACTCAGATGAAAGTTAATAAATTCTTGCATGAGAAAAATGAGTTTGATGACTTATTTGATTGAGCAGATTTATTCTCAACAGTAAGTCATTTGGCAAAATTCAAATTGGGTGTTGAGAAAATGGATAAATTCATTGAATACAGGATAGAGAGGTTACTAATAGTACCTTTGGATTTATTAAGTAATACACCAATCATTCAGCAAGAAGAGCACATCAGAGAGTAGGTTATAGAGAATATTTATGGAGAACTTGAAACAAGTGATAAGGCCTATGAACAACTAAACATTGATGTTCACATTGATCCCATTTTGATTAAAGAATGGGATCAATTTGATCAACAGAGAAAAATTCAAATTCATCCTCAAAACATTATCACATCGACACCTCCCGGAACACAATGGCCCATTATTCATGATATTTTGATTAAAGAGACACCTAGCAAAGACATAGCTAGAAAAGAGCTAGAAATAATCCCTGAAAATCCTTAAGGAGAGATTACATTGAACATTGAGGAAATTCCACCCTTAGATGTGTTTTATAGCGCAAAACCTAGGGCTGTAGTCAAGAGGCTGAGGAAAAAGAGGAAAATAGACCAAGCATCATCCAAAACTCCTCAATTTGAATTTATGGATGTCATATGGAAAGATTCAAAGGTCAATCCTTTTGAGTATTTGACTAAGTTATCTCAATTTGCAGGTGCATACATAGTTGCTACAATTGGTAAGGAAACTGAAGTGAATCAATTGATCAAAGAAAAGGATCAAAAGATTAATCAACTTGAAGAGCAGTTAGCAGTAGAGCAGTAAAAGATTAATCATCTTGAAGAACAGATAACAATAGAGAAGCGAAAGAATGAGCAGCTTAAAGAACAATTAAATTTGGAAAAGCAGAAAATTGACCAGCAGGCCATTCAAAGTCAACAACAGTTGTCTCAAGCGCTCGAGCAACTTAAATTGACACATCAGCAAGAGATTAAATCTAAAGAAGAGAAAATCACACAGTTACAACTCTTTATATAACAATTGAAAGATTATCCCGAGGTTTAGGAGTTTAAGAAGGAAGCCTTAGAGGCAAATAAGGCTTTTTCTCCACATCTGAATCTACTCTACTAGAGAATATCTCTTATTGATCCATTATGCATAACAACGACATCATTGATTGAGCAAGTAGTTAATACTAGGTTAGAATTTGAAGATGCGGATGATAAAGTCACAAATTATCTCTCCTGGCAAAGCATAGAAGATGGAAGAGCTACTAAATTACCTAAAACTGAAGAGTCTCATAAAGAGATATTGTTTTCAGAATGGTAAACACAATTGATAAAACCAAAAAGAGCTACCTCCAAGGCTAGGGCTATAATGAATAATATTATTGAGCTGGTGGATGACAACTTATATGGTGCTAATTTAATTTCTGATTATTCCCCAGGAAATATTCCAAAGGCAAAAGTTTTAGAGAAGCAATGGAAGCAAGATTTAGACACCAAGGAGGAGCAGCTCAACATAGTAAAAAGTCTTAACTAGGATGTGCATTGGTCCTTTTTGGTCAAGCCACAAAACCAACAAATGACTATCAAGTTCCTTGTTGATGCCATTGATCGCATGATGCTCGAGCTCTCAAATGCCACATACACAGGACAGTTACACTTCAAGATGAGTCATCATCCAAAAATCCAAAACATGCTCTCGATTTGTCATACAAGAGAAAAAATAGATGTGATGGATCTCTTCAAAGGTTATCGCAATTCTAGTTTTGAAATTCAAATACCATATTTTGATGAAGACAGTTCCAACAACTCTCAACAATTTTTATGGACGATTTGTTTGAATTTTACTATAAAGACCTTTTCAGGTCATTTTATAAAGGGTCCTCAATTTATATAAAACTAGACTTGAGAAGTTTGCACTTCTGCATTTCTTAATTTATTTTTTATGAGTCGCGGATCTAGGTTCAGACTTGTTGTGAAAGAGCTTCATAAAGACTTGCATTTTTTTTCCTCTTGGAGTTTTCAAAATAACGAGATTGAACCAGATTGTTACTTACATAATGAGACTCAAATTCATATGGTACTTCTATCCCTGTTCTTTTTGTTTTGTTTTATGTAATTAACATTCCATTGATTTGTTATTGTTGATATATTCTCATGTTTAAAACAACGCTGTAATATTTCACTTTTGACTGATCTGGAATTGTTATATTGTACATAGATGTCAACAATAAAGATTAGTATGTTATAGGATATGTTTTCACATTACTTTTCTTAGTTTCTTATTCAAAGTAATCATCATTTAAATACATATTTCTATAGATAAGTGAATAACCTATATTATCATTTGTCTACTAGGAATCATCAATAATCACATTATTACGAGATCACCCAAGTTATATAGATATATCTTTATATTTTAGAGCTTATAGATTAAACAACCTATCACCTTTTTATACATTTAAAACACCCATTCATCAAACCATACTTTATTGGGAGACTCGTCCCATAATATCCAGTCATAGCCACCATACCTAATGGAGAAGGAGTTGCACTAAGGTCCAGACCGGGTGGTTATCCCCCAATGTTGGTGCTATGATTTTAGAGGCATCAACAAGTATATGAAGAGTCATGAGGGTAGATGAACTATCATAATGGGGAATGTCAAGGGTCACCCCACCCTTTGCTATAAATAGAACCTCATAACTCATTGTAAAGGCTTTTTGTCATCCAAGCTTCAATAGGAGTATCTTAGAGGAATCTTGGACATTATTGTAATGAGCTTTGGCTTCTCCACTATGTAGAGCTAGTACATCTTTTTGGAGGAGCAGGCGGTTGTGGATGTAATGTTCCACTATTAGAACTAGTGGTTGGACATGGATGTATTGTATGACTGGAACTTACACCTCTTAATATAACAAGAGCCAACATGTTTCATGCGTATGTAGATTGTATTCTATGCTATCTAGTTTACTACAAATGATATATGTATTTTATTTCTTACACATGCATGTATAGACTATTCTGTATAAGTGTGTACTAATATTTATGAAATGTGCTGTTGGTTTAACCATCACTTTTGATTTCCCACTAACTTTCCTTCCATGTTGTGATGTATCTTTGCTTATGTTAGGTCCCTATAATACTAGTGATTCCCCAATTACTATTTCCATTGTATCCCTTATTGTTATTGTTGTGCCCCTATTGTTCCCATATTGTTATTATTATGCCCCATAGAATCCCACTATTGTTTTTTTTATGCCCTTATATTATTATTGTTAGGTCAACTTTGCTTATATTGTGACCCCTTAGACTCCTATATATAGAAAGGAGGTTTTGTCATTTTTATTGTCCAAGAATTATTCATTTGTGTAATGTAAAGGAGGTTTCCCCCTCGAAGAGGTTGATTTATAATCGTCGATCTATATTTTCTATCTTTTTGTGAGTTGGTTTCATAACATTTGGTATCAGAGCTTTGGATTATATGGTTTCGCTACTCCAAATAGGTCTTCGTGGCATTTTCGCTATAACTTTTTTCTTTGATGTTTCAAAAGATAAAACAAAACCCATTTGAGATGAAATTGTTCTGAACCTCAAGTCCAAATTTTAGATCTTGTCTCACTATATTTTCAAAGATATCAACTGATGAAGTTAGGGTTTTTGCAAGCTCCAGAATTCCATATCAAAATCTTGGTGAAGCTAGGGCCTGAATTTCATATTTTTCTTTGCTATATTTTTGGAGATGTGGCCCAAGACAGTTAGGGTTTTTGTAGGCCCCTGAATTACATCTGAAACAAGTGACCTTGGAAACATTGTCATAACTCTCTCTCGGAGCATCTGATTCAAATTTCATAAGAATTGAAAAAATGAAGACAGACTGTGTATTTTGGATGTCATTTTCAGGACCTAAGGTCAAAACAGTGACGCGTGACACATGGTACAAGTTCGCTCTACTAAACTAGTATATAATCAGGTCATCATGGGCGATTTGGAATAACTCTTCATTGGAGAATCCAATATTGATCAGACTTGCGGGGTTGGAAAGAGGATTCAGATAGTTACCATAGGAAGAAATTTCAGGCCTTCAAGAACTGAAATAACAGAGATACAACAGATTCAATATCGAGCTCCTACAGAGTGAAAAAAGGTGTGTAGTTTTTAAATTTTTTGTATAAGTTTGGTTTGAAAAAATAGTTTAAAGGAATTGAAAGGGCATAGCGAAAA
Source organism: Pinus taeda (assembly GCA_000404065.3). Taxonomy (NCBI): domain Eukaryota; kingdom Viridiplantae; phylum Streptophyta; class Pinopsida; order Pinales; family Pinaceae; genus Pinus; species Pinus taeda. The sequence goes on from APFE031666908.1 coordinate 207,094, forward strand.
ATTACTATCATTAATTGATACCATGAAGAAATAAAATGGAAACACTTAGTAAGCAACTTGAAAGCTCTGGCATGCCTCCTGAAGAAGAGGAAGAAATGCAACATGATATATCGAATTTACGAGACCAAGCGCAATAAGATTCACTCGCACAAAATGTAACAGAAGGTAATATGGATGGTCTAAAGAAAGGCATAGAAGCTAATATGTATAGTGTGGAAGATAATATGGATGGCATGGAAGCTAAGATGGATGATTTAAAGAAAGATGTGGAAGATAAGATGGAAGATTTGAAGACAGATATGACAAAGTTTCTACAAGAAATGCTTACTAATGGCGAAAGGGTAGTAAAGGAAACTCGTGATGAGAAAAAAATAAATATTAATCATGATTTCATAGACTCTAATGTTTGATTGAAGACCCACCATGTTCCAAAGATCAATAGGAGGAAGTTTGATGGCAAGGATCCCATAACATGGATACTACAGATGGAGCAATTTTTCGATCTCCATAATGTGCAAAACACACAAAAGGTACGCGTTGAAACTTTATATTTGGAACCAAATCAGTATATATGGTATCAATGGCTTTTCTCTCGTAAACAAATTGTCACTTGGACTATTTTTACGGACGAAATGGTAGTACGTTATGAGGATAGAAAAAGAAACACTTATTTTAGCCAATTCATAAATCTCAAACAAAAGGGTTCAATGATGGAGCATATTGAGGAATTCCAAAAATTGAATATAAGGGTAAAAGATATTCCAAAGGAGCATAGGATTGATGTGTTCATAGGGAATTTAAAGGATAACATTCAACATGAGGTTCACCTTTGGGAACCTGATTCATTGGAGAAGGCATTCAGGTTGGCAAGAAAAATGGAAAGCAAAATTATGGAAACAAGGAAGCCCATCACTCACAATCATAAATATGGAAGTGTTGTTGCCCCTAGACATCCACAACCTACAAGGTTGACACCATAACAATTGGAAGAAAATGAGTAAAAGGGCTTTGTTACAATTTTGATAGAAATACACTAAAGGTCATAAGTGTGATGAGAAGAAATTATTTTACATAGATTGTGAAGAGGAGGAAGAAAAGGAATAAGAAATGTCAAAAGAAGAGGATATATACCTGGAACAAACCCTAGAGAAAGAAGAAATGAATCTGACCATATCTTGTAATGCATTGGCTGGAATTACCACTCCTCAAACTATCAAGATAGAAGGGCATATCAAGAAGAAAAAGGTAATAATGTTGATTGATTTGTGCAATACCCATAATTGTATTCATTATAAGATAACCAAGGAATTTAATTTCTTCCTATATCTAGCACCGGAGTGTCAACTGATAGTTGCAAGTGGAGGAACCATATATTGCTCAGGAAAGTATCATAATATCAAGCTCTCCATGTGAGAATATGTATTGAACAGCCCAATTCTTTCCATTCCAATGGGTGGTGTTGATGTTGTAATAGGAGTCTAATGGCTACAATCCTTGGGTACAATAGCTTTTAATTTTCAAGAACTTTTCATGAAATTTTCTTCTGAAGGAAAGGAAGTTTAATTAAGGGGTATCAGAGGGAAACCGAGAAAGATAATTATCTCTAATGGAATGAAAAAGGTTCTAAAGAAAGAACGAGGCATAATTGCACAATTATGTTCACTAGAGGTTTCCACATCAAAATCATCTATTTCTCTAGACCTCTAAAAAGTCTTGGACAATCATTCCAAGGTATTTGAGACTCCCAAAGGCCCCCCACCTATTTGTGATCATGATCATGCTATTCATTTGATTCAAGGAAGTTTTCCACTAAACATCAAGCCTTATAGATATCCCTATGCTCAAAAGAGTGAAATTGAACATATGGTTGCGGAAATGCTAGAGGCTGGTATAATTCAACCTAGTCAAAGTTCTTTCTCTACTCCAATATTATTGGTCCACAAGAAGGATGGATCATGGTGCATGTGTCAAAATTATAGGGAGCTCAACAAGCTCACTATTAAAGATAAATTTCCTATTCTTTTCACTGATGAATTATTGGATGAATTCCATCAAATTCAGGATATCATCAAATTAGAATGAACACTGAAGACATTCTAAAAAAAGCATTTAGAACTCACGAGGGTCATTATGAATTTTTGGTCATGTATTTTGGCCTTACCAATGCACCTTCCACATTTCAAGGTTTGTTGAATTCCATTTTCAAACCCTTCCTTAGAAAAATTGGGTTAGTATTTTTTGATGATATACTAACCTACAACAAGTCTTGGAAGGATCATATTCAACATGTTGACAGGGTGCTCAAACTATTGGAGGAGAAACAATTATATGAAAAACCTCCAAATGTTTCTTTGGAGTACAAGAGGTAGAATATCTAGGTCACATTATTTCTCATGAAGGTGTTAAGGTAGACCCTAGCAAAGTTAAAACCATTAAGGAATGGAAAATCCCCACATCCATAAAGCATCTGCGAGGATTTATCAGGTTGATAGGGTATTATCGCAAGTTTGTTAAGAATTATGGGAGAATAGCAACACCTATAACAACATTATTGAAGAAAGATACATTTTAATGGACTCCAAAAGAAACAAAGGCCTTTGAACATCTTAAAGATGTATTGTGACAAGCACTAGTCTTCGCTAAATTGGACTTCACAAAACCCTTTATTATGGAATGTGATGCCTAAGGAAATGGAATTGGTGTTGTTTCAATGCAAGAAGAAAGACCCATTGCTTTTGAAAGTCGTCTAATCAAAGGAAAGTATTTACACAAATCTATTTATGAGAAGGAAATGTTAGCAATACTACATGCACTTAAGAAATGGCGACCCTACCTAATGCGAAGACACTTCAAGGTAAAAACATATCATGATAGTCTTAAATACATTTTGGAACAAAGATTATCTTTAGAAGAGTAGAAAAAATGGATAACAAAGATATTGGGTTATGACTTTGAAATCATCTGCAGAAAAGGGAAGCAAAATGTTGTGGCAGATGCAATCTGAGTAAAGGATGAGGATGTGGAAGCATTTATTTGCACCACTTCTATTATCCAACCAAATTGGATAAAGAAAGGAAGGGATGAGTGTATGAATGACGAAGAATTGTGGGCACTCATTCAAAAGATACAACAAGATCCCAATACATCTAATACATTTAGCTGGAAAAGTGATCCGAGTACAAAGATTGGTTATACCTATGTAAGAATTCCCAACTCAAACAAAAGATTCTTACATAATTTCACACCTCCCCCTTAGGAGGTCACTCAGGATTTCTAAAAACTTACCACAGGGTTAAGAAGGAATTTTTTTTGGGATGGCCTCAAATCAGATATTCAAAAGTTTGTGGTGGAATGTTTAGTTTTCCAACAAAATAAAATTGAAACAATTAAGACCCCAAGTCTATTACAACCTCTGTCCATTCCAAGCCAATGTTAGGAGGAGGTTTCAATTTATTTTATCACAGGTTTACCTAATTTTGAAGGAAAGAGTGTTATCATGGTGGTAGTTGACAAACTTACCAAGTATGCATACTTTTGTGCATTATCTCATCCAGTTAAAGCGAGTACAGTTTCTATTGCATTTATGGAAACAATTCAAAAGCTACATGGAAAGCCAAATATTATTGTAAGTTATAGAGATCCCATTTTCATAGGAAATTTTTGGATAGAATTATTCTCTTATCTTGGTACTCAGTTAGCTCATAGCTCATCTTATCATCCTCAATCTGATGGGAAAACTGAGATAGTAAACAAATGTTTGGAAGGATATCTTCATTGCTTTGTATCTGATAAACATACACAATGGGTCAAATGGTTGCCTCTGGCTGAATGGTGGTATAACACTTCCTTCCATACTACAAAAAAATGACCCCATTTATGGCACTTTATGGATATCATACACCATCCATCACATCATATTTAAGAGAAAATTATAAGGTTCAGGAAGTGGAAGATCACATCGAGCATCAACAACAAGTTCTCCAACTCTTAAAGGATAACCTCACGCTACCACAAAATAGAATGAAACAGAAGACAGATTAACATCGCAACAAAGGAAGTTTTGATGCAAGTGATTGGGTATTCCTATGGCTACAACCATATAAACAAATGTCCCTCAAGCAAGATAAGAAGGATAATAAATTATCACCAAAGTATTATGGTCCATACAAGGTGTTGAACAATATAGGTACTATGCCATACAAATTGGAGCTTCCTGCAGATTCCCTAGTGCACCTAGTTTTCCATGTTTCATGCTTCAAGAAAGTTATAGGTGACAAGCTCCCAGTTCAAACAATATTGCCATAACTTGATGAGGAAGGAAAAATCATATTGGTACCTGAAGCAATCAAATAAACAGGAACTCGAAAGCTACAAAATCGATCAATTTTAGAGTATCTCATCAAGTGGAAGAGCTTAACCATTGAAGATTCCACATGGAAGGATGAGTATTTTTTACAGAAGAATCTAGAATTACTTAAGCATTGAGGACAACACTATAATACTAGTGATTCCCCCATTATTATTCTCATTTTATCCCTTATTGTTATTGTTGTGCCCCTATTGTTCCCATATTGTAATTATTGTACCCATAGAAGCCCACTGTTGTTATTTTTATGCCCTTATATTATTATTGTTATTTAGGTCATCCTTGGTTATATTGTGACTACTTAGACTCCTATATATAGAAAGGAGGTTTTGTCATTTGTATCATCAAAGAATTCATTTGTTTAGTGTAAAGGAGGTTGCCCCCTCGAAGAGGCTAATTTCTAGGTCATTGATCTATCTTTTCTATCTTTTTGTGAGCTGGTTTCATAACATCTCATGTGTTCCCTTCCAAGCCAAGTGCTATCATAGGTTTCCAAGGGGTGCACTCACCTCACCCCTAGTGTGTTAGAACCTCTCATGCACCTTCCTTGTCTTACTAAAGTTGTCACACCCTTGCTACCAACATAGACATGTTACTTGCCTCTATGCGAAATCGCAGTCAAGGCATTACCGTACGACTCACTATTGGGACACCTACACCAAACGGTCTGAGGTCTAATTGGGACTTCTTACCAGGGAGATCCCCTTACATGTTTATGAGTCTAGAACCTTCAACATTTTGGCACTAGAAGGAGGGTCCGATGAGAAGCTGAGTCCTCAGATCTGCTTTGAATCTCTACATATCTATCATGACTAACAATTGTGTTACTCTTCTGCAGTGCATGTCTTATGGAAACAAATTCATTATCTCAGAAAATCTCTTGGATAACTTGTCTCATAAAACATATGATGGTGGAGGCCATGTAGCCTTAGTTAGGCACACGGTCAGCATTATAGGATCATGCAAAAGACATGGATTCTTTTAAGAGTACATGAGCTGTGAGTTATTCATTTACATGCTTCGAGGGAACCCAATGCTCTTGTGTACCATGCTGCCAAAAAGATATATTGATTTTCTTCCTCATCTAGTCGTAGAGATAGACCCTGCTTTCAATCACTTTGATCGTAAAGCACTCAACAAAGAAATTTTGAAATTACGAAAAGCACCCGATGAATCCATTGAACAGTTTCACACATGCTTTTGTAATTTTGCATATCGATTCCCCGAAGATGATATTTATTGGCAATTTCTCGATGGGAGATTTGAGTATCTTCTTTATATACTTGAAAATACGTGATTCTTGAAATAACTCAAATCCCGCTCATACTCCGGTGATGGAACTGTGGAATCACCAGCATGCACAGTCACTGTCACAAGTGACTTTCTGCCTTCACCTCATCAATTAACAACACCAATGCGAAGTGACGTGGCAGATCATCCACATACCTCTGTTGAAATGTCACATCCTCCCACGCCACTTGCTCTTGATATCTACATAGATTTGGCTTGCAAGCCTACTGGTTTTCAAATGGATTCGTTCCCTCAACCTCTGTCCTCGCATTCTATTAATCCTTTGGATTGTACTGCCTTGCGTTATTCCATTCTGGACACCTCACCTATTGTGAAAAAGGATTAATTTGTCGATGGATTTGGTGTTATGTAACCAACCTGTGCCATCATTCATGATGAGTGTATGTGGGAATCTCAAGAAGAACCTATGCTGAAGGATGACTCCCTTCCAGCCACGCCTCATTCACTTCATCCTAACATCCCTTGTGATTCTACCACTACTAATTTCCCCTGTGAAAACCCATTTCTGAATGTTTCTACTTTTGATCATTCACAGGACACGTCGAATGTTAGTCTATAATTACAATGTGGAGAGGACACATATTCCTATAGAAATATGTCCAATCTATCATTTATCATTTCTAAAAACACAGAGGGTGAACATCTTTGCTTCTCACCTACCCCTTTACCTGATTCATCAAATCATGAGGATGCCAACAAACATCCCAAATTTTCTAATCCTGGATATCGTGATCTCTTTACTTCTTCATCTAATCACGATGTTGATTCAATCATTCTTAATATATCTAAAACATTGGTCTACAATGATCTATCTTTCAATGAAGTTGAAACCCCACAGATTATCGAGGCACTTCAAGCCCTTGCTATCCTAAGGTTGGTTTCACTTCTAGTCAGGAAATTGTTGAAACACTCAAGGCTTCTCATCACTCTCTTCTTTGCGTTGATGTTCAACCAACCACCTATATTTCACTTCCTCCACTCAAACTACACGATCCCATCTCTCATGCATTGGAGGAATCTTACACAGCAAGCACACATGCACAACATAAGTGGTCTACCTTTCTCACGATTTCCTGGATGTCACAGTCAAGAGAATGCACACACTCAACATTTGCATGTAGTGTAGCACAACACCATGGTAGCTCCATAGAGTGCATGTCATGCACTTTCACTCAACTATGTTTTGTGGTCGCTTGTAAACTTGGAGTATGTTTTTCTTCACTGTTATATCTTTCTTGCTTGCTAGTTCACATAGCTGCCTTTTTTGCGAACCATGCCTTCACCAATATGGGTCAACCAATGCGCCGGTGGCTGCATTAGAAGTATTGCTTCATGTGAGATGGCCCATGCACCCTTAGATTAGGAGTAGGAGTAGTGTTTGCTTTCAGTCTGTTTTCTTGCATGCTTGTTTTCTTACTTTCTTTGTTGGTTTGTTCGTTTGCTTGCTTGTTTGCTTACTCACTTTTCTTTCACTTTTGCTTCTACTTGTGCTTTGCTTTGCTAATTTTTTTCTTATCTTTTTTGTAGGTTAGTTTTGCATGAAACCATGTATAACCCTTGAAAAAAGCTGGGTAAAGTACAAGAGGACTTGTACAACTATCAAAATTTGGTTAAATGTTGTCTTCCCTCTTATGTAAGAACTTGTTGTTTTCAGTCCATGATACATCAACTCAAAATATGTACTGTTCGAAGTGAAACTTGGTGAAAACACAACGCTTGTGTGCTCACTAGTATCACCTACCCTAGTCAGTTGTTTTTGGGTTAATACTTGTTAGCTCAGTCAGTTAGAGTAAGGTGAGGGGGAAAACCTTAATAGGAATGTCAGAGGTATAATAAAGTACTTCTCTACAAGAACGACCTCTTTTGCTCTTAATAAGTCGGGATCCATCTTCCGCCTCTGAAATGAATAATTTCTATTCATAGTTATGAAGATGAAAAATGAAAAAATGAAAAAGTGAAAAAAGTTTTAAAAAATGAAAAATGAATAAGGTGAAAGAAGAGAAAGGCTTCCTGCACAAAGAGGTGATGCAAGTAACTCCACCGGGGTACTAACCAAGCTCACAGGCAGCGGAGCCATGCTTGTGTTCCTATGTGACTCTACCAGGGTAATATTTAGGCCTATTGGCAGTGGTGCAACACCAGAGATGAAACAAAGACTCTAATGACTAAAAAGCTTGTGCATCATATACTCCTCAACCCCAATCGAAACAATTGTGTTGACTGCACTTGGAATGTGTGTCAATTGACCAAGAGTGTGGAATACGCTACATCTTACAATGAAGCATGTGCGGAAACCAAGATGGACTAAGAACTAAATAATACTTTTAGAGGTGTTAGACTTGTTTTTCACGAACAAGGTCCATTCAGAGAGCTAGAGTTCTATCAGTGTGTCAAAAAGTGTTGTAGTGGCTACAACCACCCTCCAAAATTTTTCCTTAGCTTCGTTTTGGAGCTTCCCTACCAACGTTCACAACAACATGTATTACTTCGTGAAGTACACAAGATCCAATGATTTTCTTACAGAGAGACAGCTTGTTGATCAAACCTTGATGCATTCCCCTTACAAGATGTTCATCTAGACTTGGTCCAGTAGCAAGCTAAGTAGCTCCATTAATAATTTTTGCAAATATGGAGGGAAACCAGCCTTCCCTCCAAAAATTGCACAATCCTGGATGGTATCCAGTTGGTCCCCAAAATTATGCAATTCTGTTGAGCAAGCTTCACCTAGAAAATTGCGCAATCCTTCCTAGCCAGGTTGGTCAGCCCAAAATTTGCTCAAATCTGGGCAGTAGTTAGCTTCTCAGCCCAGAATTTGCACAAATCTAGGTAGCATTTAGCTGCTCTGCCCAGAAATTATGCAAATATTATGAGCAGCTAGCCCAACTCCCAGCCAGAAATGCACATTTTCTCACAGCAATTGAGCAGCCTCTTGCATGTGCAACTAAGTTGACTGGTTTCCCCTAGGAACCAAGAAAAATAGACTTACATGCATGGGATGCTTCTCCCAAGGAAACATGCAAAATAATCCCTTATTATAGGGATCTATTTTTGGCAGTTGGAGGTTACATGCAAGGATCATTTCAGAAACCTCCCACCAAGTGTCGCTTTCTCTAGATTTGTGGCATGTGCATCACAACCTCGATTTTATCAAAACTCATAAACCGGATGCTGCAGAGCTCATTCCTCACATCAACCTTGTAACTCTAACCTTCCACATCACATCTAGGAGTTTTCGAGACATTCAACTCAGTTGTCTTGGGGTAAGCCCACTTTCCATGTCTTGTGTCGCATTTCTAGCGCTTTTTGTGTTTCACTTTGTATGAATGCTTTTTGCTTGATTTCAGTGAGTTCTTGCTGTTGTTTTAATACATGCTAGCTTGTACTAGCACCATTTCAGTTTTTGCTAACATCTCACTACTGTCGCATGCATGAAACTGTTTTCACGAATGGTCACCGATTCGGTGACTCGCCTCACCCACATGCATGTTGTTCTATTTTATGAATCTGTCATTCACTGTTTTCATGCACGATCATTCGCTTACACTTAGTATCACCATGCATTCGCATTCACATTAGCTTTTAGTTGCCCGTCAGCAAGTCTAGGCAGCCTCGGCCTGGACTCTACCTCACCAAGACAACATTACGGAATCCAGAGAAGGAAGGCTTTGTCTTCATCTCAGAAAATGTGCATGTCTTCCCAGTGACTATCATCCAATCTTGCATTGTGAAATTCTAAGGGATAGTGTTTGCTAGCGTAGAAAATTGTGCAATGCATTCAATGAGCTTGCAACCATTGTCAGCTGAGATTGAGCATTGCGCAATTCCATTAGCTAGGAGCTAGATTGGACTGTGCATTGTGCATTTCTAGTAGTCATTCAACCTCCCATCAACCCAGACTATGCCTTGCATGGTCTTGTCATTCAGTCTCCCGACATCCCAAAGAAAATTGTGGAACCTTCATCATCATTCACATAGGTATGTGGCAATTCAATCGTCAGGTTCATTTTTGTTTTTGACTAATAGATTGCTTGCCATGAGCGTTGCCATGTCTCCATGTGTCGTAGATGTTCATCTACTTCTCAGCAGTATAGGTACAATGGTTTCCAGGAGAGCAGAGTCGAAGACACCATTCAGAGCACACTTGGGGATGCAGTCGATCAAGTGTCTATGGACTTGCCTACCCATGAAGACATCAAGTTGTTCGTACACAAGGACATCAAGATATGATGATAGAAACATCACAACTAGTAGCACCATGAAAAACAGTTAAAGGCGGCATACCAAATGCAACAAATGCAAGAGGAATGTTGTTGACAACATAGAGGTGGAACAAAGTTGCAAGCTCAAGCAGATCCACTTGTGATGAAAGAAAATTTGGAGACTCAAGCTATGACGTGATGGCGCAACATGGAGATAACGTGAAGACAGAGAATGGAACAGAGAAGGAGTTGCATGTGTTGAAGTAGCAACTCAAGGAAGAATAGGAGTTGCAATGGATGACAGAATGAGTTACAGTAGGAACAAGTACAGCAGCAAGCACAACGCTCATGGATGAAACTACACCCATACAAGTTATAGATCCATCGCAGCAGCTGGCACGTAGTAGACATTGTGAGCAATGTTCTTGATCACATGCAAGGGAATTCAGTAGCTTCCATGTCACTATGTGCGCACATGCGATCTAACCCATTTGACACACTCGCCGAGGCAAAGATAAGAAGCAAGTCTGATTGGAGCTGAACATGAAATTGACACTTGATGTGCATGACCACCAGTACACAATTGAATATCAACATGGACACTATGCATGAGTGTTTTGCCGGTTCGGCCACGCCCAAGAAGACCATGTGCATGTTAGCAAACGAGTTGGATGGACATTCCACACCAATGCGTCAGGATGCAATGGAGGCAAGAGTTCACTTCAGCAAGATGTCACCATGGAGCACATGCACACCATCACGAATGACCAAGCTTGGCATCAACTCACCACCTTCACCATCACAAGCAAGTCAAAGAGTTGGTCTCATCACAACAGACCGAGTGTTAGTGATGTCTTGCATGGCTTGCTCAAGCCATTTTGTCACACATGGGCACATGTGCATTGTAATGGAACGTTTTGTTAAGTGGAAGTTCAAGTTTCTATAGTTGGATGTAACAATCATAGAGTAGATGAAGAGCCATGAAGGTAGATGAACTGTCACAAAGGGGAATGTCTAAGGTCACCCCAACCTTTATTATAAATATAACCTCATAACTCATTGTAAATTCTTTTGGTCAGGCAAGCTTCCGATACGACTACCTGAGAGAAAGCTTGGACAGTATTGTAATGAGCCTTGTCTTCTCCACTACATAGAGCTAGTACATCTCTTTGGAGTTGCAGGTGCTTGTGGTTGTAATGTTCTACTGTCAGAATTAGTGGTTGGACATGGATGTATTATATGATTGAAACCTACACTTCTTAATATAATGGAGCCAACACATTTCATGCATATGTTGTATTGTATTCTATAATATGTGGTTTACTCTAAATGATATATGTATTTGTTTTCTTACGCATGCATGTATGGACTATTCTATATAAGTATGTATAAATCTTTATGAAATCTGTTGTTGTTTAAGCCATCACTTTGGATTTTTCGCTAACTTGCTTTCCATCTTTTGATGCATCTTCGCTCATTTGTTCCCTTCCAAGCCACGCACTATTACAGGTTTCCAAGGGGAGCACTCACTTCACCCTTAGTGTGTTAGAACCTCTTGTGCACCTTCCTTGACTTATTGCAGTTGTCGCACCCTTGCCATCAACAGGGACATCTTGCTTTCCTCTGTGTGAAATCGTGGTTAAGGCATTATAGTACGACCCACTGGTAGGACTCCTACGCCAAACAGTCTGAGGACTAATTGGGACTTTTTACCAGGGTGATCCCCTTACATGTTAGGAGGTCCAACATCATCAACATCATGTTATTTAAATCCCAATTTGAATATATCTCTTGTCAACATATTTACAAGTAGTGTAATCAGGTTGCCGATCAACTTTCCAAGATGGCCATGCTCCAGCCCAGGAGAATATGAATCATAAAGGAAAAGAATGGTGATGAACACTTCCAGTACTATCATCGGCCATACATAGATCAAAACTACTTGAGGGCCAACAGGCCCTAAATTTCGTAGTATATTTTTGTATTTTCCTTACAGTACATGACATATACATACTTGTATATAATTTCTTCAGAACACTTCATAGTACACCTTGCATGGGTTTTTTTGTAAGATTTATTTTTTTATGGCTACAGACCAACATATGCATTTGCTGCTCAAGCATATACAACATATAATTTTCTTTATCTAATAGAAAATTGTGATTTTCCCAGGAAAAGATATTCATCAAGTTATATTTTTATTAATATTTTTTTTACTTTATATGATATATATATATATAGATATGTATATATATAATATTTTAATAATCTGTTTCAAACCAAATAACCACAATTATAATACTATCCATAATAAATACCCATTCATCATCAATCAAATTTCCCTATTCCTTAACTCATCTCAACTCTTAATCTATCTAACGATGGAAAGTTGAATCCAATATATATATATATATATATATCTACCAAAAATGTATTCCGTTCAACCAACAAATAAGGAAGGATATAATGGTCCCATTTGATGAACCATCTCCCATGTAGTTTAATTAGCCCAAAACTTCTTCCACTACACTTTAACCTACTTTATTGCTATGTTCCAGAGCATGAGATATTTATGTCGTAATATGAATTGTGGATCTAGCTGGAACTCTCCTTCCAGTTCCAAGTGCAATACATACCAACCAATCACATGATTAACATCCTATATATATCACTTAAGAAATTAAACATGGAAAACATCATGGACTTTCATTAATGGCAGTAGTGTAAGTGTGTAAACCATTGGTCCAATCCTCTCAAGGATCTAAAAAGGTCTGCAATACCGAGGTGTTAGCTTGGCACATGACCCAATCCTCAATGAGTTCCTCTTGGGCTTGATGCACAAGTACACATGCTCCCTAACCTGAAACTCCTTAAATGCCCTATGTTGATCATAAATACTTTACCTATCCTATGTAGCCTTTAAATTTATTTGGATAACTTACATCTCCTACTCCATCTCTGCCAACATATCTGGTCCAATAAACACCCTATTCACTGGACCACTCCAACTGATAGGAGTATTACAACTCTTCCTGTAGAGAGACTCAAATCGACTCATCTTCAATGATTCTTCATACCTATTGTTATAAGAAAACTCCACCAATGGAAGATACTCCTCCCATTTCCTACGTTGGTGCATGAAATACATCCTCAACATATACTCAAGGATCATATTAACCCTGCCTATCTTTCTATATGTATACAGATGATAAGTTGTACTAAAGGCTAACTATGTCCCCAATCCTACAAACAACTTCTTCCAAAACCTAAAAGTGATCTTGGCATCTTTGTCTGATATAATCTTCTTGGGAATGCCATGCAACATCATTATCTTCCTCATGAAGATATGATCTACCTCACTATATGAATTAGTAGACTTCACTATAATAAAGTGAGCTACCTTGCTCAACCTATCAACTACAACCATGTTGGAATCATGTTTTGTTGATGTATGTGACACTCCTATAATGAAGTCCATGGAAATTACCTCCCATTTCCATTCTAGAATCAGAATAGGATACAATAGACTAGTTGGATTCTTGCATTAAACATTCAATGGCTGATAGTCCAAGAAACTTGTAACAAACAACTCCTCTTCTCTGATGCCTCTAATATGCTTAACATCTTTCCATCAGACATATGTTTTTCCCTTGAGACTGAAGGTAATTATATTTCCTTTCATGTTTTCTGAATAATCATGCAATCTAAATAATTTCTTCATCCCAAACAGCCCATGGGGGCTTCAGCCAATGAAGCTATGATATATCACGTGCATTCGTGGCACACTAAAAAATGCCCCTAATTTGACTAGATATTGAAAAATACTTCTAAAAATCACACTATTTAGCTCCCTACCAATACAAACCCGATACACCTTCCCATTTTAAAAACCCTCTACCTTCACTAGATACTCTAAGTATCCATTTTCTCATTAACATTTTTGATACCCCTTTATATTTTTTCATTAACATTGAGCTCCATTTTTTATCCCTGCCAATATAAAAACCCTTTACACTCTATATATCCATGAATATATTATGTTATTTTTAAGTCAATATATATCCCCCAATACAAATGCACGTGATATGGATCCCACACTGAAGCCACCGTGAAGCAACCATGCTTGTAAATCCTCTAATTTCTTCATTTCTTCATAAAATGTAGGAGGCTTGGCTTTCTTGAATTCTCATAGCATTTATCCTCTCTCGCTCTTCCTATAAGGATGTTGTCGATGATAATGATGATGTCTATCAAAATGAGAGCTAGAATAAAATCCATGAGTACTAGCCCTCCTCTCAAGTGTATCCAAGGATATGCCACCGTTTACTGTATCATCTCTTTCGATATTGTACCTCTTCTGAGACCTACTTCCATATGCACCATTAGACTTTTATTCATGTCCATCACTGATCCCTAATTATCCTTACTGTTACACAATATTTTGTCACACCTCTTGCAATCCCCTGTGACATACCCTGAAGTGCCCAAAACATGATCATTATACAGTATACTCATCCATGTATACAACTCAGATCCTTCCTCTAAAGTTTCTTGGAAAATATCTAGATCTTTCCATGAAGAAATGGCTCTTGAAACCCTAAAATGAGGGTCATCACCCTAATGAAGGTCAAAATCGTGATGATCACATGTTCTGCCATGTTATGCCAATGATGGTATCACTTTATTCCCTTTCATACCTGCAATGGTCTCAAAAAGGAATTTTTCCCACATAGGATGAGAAGCTTTGTGATCTAGAAGCTTCCAGAGTGGCGAGCTGGATGTGGTTTCGCATAGATGAGGTTGAATCCTCTTAATTTGACCTCTTGGTCTTATCCCTATAAGATACCTCCTTGACATGTGGGTGTAATCCTATCTTTGGAGGAGGCCTAACTCCTTCTACGAGCTTGTAAATTACTCCTCTCTCATTCCCAAATGGTTGATCTATGTCCATTTGCACCCCTATGCTGAGCTTGTGCTTAAAGGCTATTCATTAGACTTGGAGTAGGAGTGTTTGGAGAGTTTCTTGGCTTGGACTTGGATTACCATTCAAGGAGACCCTTTCAACATCAAGGCTATGGTTGTAAGCTTCCCTTTATTCCTTAAATAATATACAACTATTGGTTCATCTTCCCAAAATATATATGTTCATGTATGTATTATCTCGACATTCCTTGATCAACTAAGTAGGTTTATTATTAGATTTTCTATTGGTTTTGGCATGCTTTGTTGTTTCTTTATTACCTGTGTAAGTAGTTATGCGTTGAGAGAAGTAGGAACAAGTCTGTGACACAAGTAGTTCGAGGATCTCAACAAAGGAAATCATAATAGCATCATAACGAGGTAGGCCATCTCTCTCATTCTACTTTCCAATTATAATCTAGGAAGATGTCTATTTGATTGTCACTTTAGCTTCTAGACCCACTCGTTGGCATAGAGGGATTGTCTCTGTTTGCAGAGAGGATTAACCTTGTCAACACTTACTTCTGCAAATCTAAAATGCTCTAGAGGATGATTGCATTAACCTCAACTTTCTTTTCTTGAGCTCTAGCAAGCCATTCCTATGCCTCAATAAACTGCGCATTGTCTGCGTTGCAATTCATGATTTCTTCCTTCAAAATTCTCAATGTGTCTACCAAACTGAGAGAATAACCCTCTCCATGATGCTCAACTGATCTCCCCAATCCTACCAATGTCTCTTCAGGCCTGTATGAAGAGTAACATGAACTATACTCAACTATTATGCTTTCCATCTCTTGGCCTTCTATTTCTTACAATATTCCATTCTGAGCTAAGTAAAAACATAATCAAAATCATAGCTCAATGTATCTCAGGGGTGGCTATGACATCTACACAGGTCAATCCAAATTAGCACGATACAACATCATAAACATACCAAATCATAAATGGATATCATAACCATATCAATAATTAACTAACATACATGCATAATAACATATAGACAATTGACATGCATGAATAACTATCTACATTTTCCCTGAGGTCTAGTGTTGCAACATCACTCTAATACCACCCTGTAACACCCCACCCCACACTTACTTGCTTTTACAAGCTCTCTAGGGTAAACATGAGTTGAGAATTACTATGAAAATACCAAACATTCAAGTTACAATTATGGAAGTGGGGTCTACAAACAATAAACATATTGCAACCTCCTGGGAGAACCACATCACCCAGATACTAGACAACATCTATTTGTGACATTGCCCTGGGTTGGAACTATTTTTTCCTGAAACTACATCCTAGCCACATGGATGCCAAGATGTGCATGTAATTGGAAAGATTCAACCGCATGCACATGCCTTCCTATGTGTAGTTTTAGCTAAAATCTATCAATTCAAAGGGTGTAGCTAGCAACCCAGATCTAGATTTTCACAGCTAGCTACAAGCTAGCCATCCAAAACAACTTAAAACTTTCCAAAACTCAATCTAAGACAAAAATAAATTAGTAATATTAATACTAAGGCTAGATCTTTCTCAAAATTTTCCAAACACATACTAAATGCTTCACCAAACACGTGGTAAACATAGTGACTATAGGTGATGCATGCAAATATATTCATTTTCTTCTTAGCTTCACTAGAGAACCATCAAGAATGCTCAATGCCCTCTCAAACTAGTTGCAAAAACACATGTTAGCCCATGCATTAATATATCATCTGATAACTAATCAAGCCACAAGAAATATCCATGACAAGAGCACATTATACAACAAGAATGTACCATGCCTATGACCAACATTTAACCAGAATAAATATGTGACAAACCAGTCATAGAATAAACATAACAATCCATACAAGTGCTCATTGATCTCAATAAGAAATAACAAGTGTTAACATATGCATAGGGCCAACTAAGTCAAGGACTTCCACGTAAGACCCGACTATAGATTGGGCTGAACCAAATATGTCTTTCAACCAATCACCCTCATGCCATATTCCAAGCATGAATTTGGGATCATATGGGTTAAACCAAAATAGAACCAACCAAGTTTTCCAAAGGCCAACCACCTCAACCCTCAACCACAATGATTTCACCTAAACCGGTCCAGAAATCACTAACATCAAAAAATCTTATATGCCTTCAAATTTATTCACTATATCTAGAGGAATTTTCTTGTCTCCAACCATTTTTCAAGAGTTCCAGGAGAAATCCCATATCCACCCTCAACCCTTGGGAATTTTCGTGAGACCACCTCACTAGGATCGAAAGTCTACCAGTCATCCAAACCTTAATCACAATAGGGAACCCACTACACCATGGCTATCCATGACATGTGAAGGTAAGGCTGAAACCACTGTCAATCCAAGAAAATCACATGTCAATGGAAACAAAGCAACCAAATACCCAAATGCATGTACCATGCATTCAAATCTCAGTAACGAGATCACACATTGGAGGAAATTTCAACCTAAAAGTTCCCATGAAATTTTCTCAAATATAATATGTAAACCAATCAAAATCCTTTAAATTTAAAAAGAGGTATGTGTAAATATTTTGGAGGGAAAAATAAAAAAACTACTTTTTTATTGTATTTTTGGTTTATCTCCTTATTGATTTACTTAAATTTCAAGTGTAGACAGTTGTTGGATGCATAATTAAATTCTACATCAAAAGCGTATGCATTATGCATACTTTTGGGAAGGCCCACATTGATAAAAATTGAAGGTAAATTAAAAAGCATGTTAAACACATTTTTATTTTATTATAGCTCTTATTTTATTATTTTCCTATTATTTTATTATGTTTCCTTAGGAGGCCACTTTTAGGCTAAAATTTCTTCTAATGCATGCAACCTATTACCTACAATGTTCTCCTATTGTATCCACTTCTCCAACCTTATGTTTCACTTCCCACAAATTCCTTTGTTTGATTGCTTCTGTCCAATGGCTTTCTTTGTCCAAGTCCAAGTGAGAATGTCTCAATGTCCAAGTGAATGCTAGAATTCTCCTCGAAGGCTCTAAGTGTGTAAGAGTGACTAAGAGTAGGTAAAAGAGGCATAGAATTTTCTCCCTTTCCTTTTGTTTCTTTTTTCCATTTGTTTTCCTTCATTTTCCTTTGCATGCATATTTGTGTCTCTCCATCTAATGAAACTGAGAATTTGGGGGTTGCCCAAAATCCCAATTTCTTTAAAAAACCAAGATCCTAGACCTGTGGGTTATGGCCCACTCAATCTTCCACTGCGCTGCAATAGGAATATCCAACCACCATTCTTAAGAATGAAACCAGAGTGTAAGGAATTATGCGCACATAATTTTTTTGAAGGCACACGCATGATATCATTATAGCAGCACACCGTTGAACGCACCACAGTATATCATTCTAACGCTACACTATATAAGCGTTGAATGCATTACCAGCATAATATATGAGCGGTGAGCGCACAACATTTAAATCAACCCCACGCTCATGCTATGTGACATTACCAAATCAGCCTTGTATTGAAATTATAGTGACAGCGTATTGAAACTTAAGCGGACAATGCACTATATATCTCTTGGATTAAATGCCACGGTATACGTTAATTACCACTGTAATTGCCACAGCGTTCCAAACGAAAATTACAACATACATATAAATAAAGAACAGTCTACGCACATCCCAATGCCACAGCGTTTTCATTTGAAATCTACAGGCATACATACTATGGAATGGACAGTATATGCACTGTTATTCTTTAAACACATCCAAAAACAAATCTATAAGTTAACACGCAGGGTATACAAACAACACTAAACCCAGGTTTATATATTACACAAAACACTTACAAAATTAAGCCATTTCAGCCTTAAACCGAGCTCACGCTCAACTACATTTTACTCACACAGTTTTTCCTCACAAAAACATATATCCCTCACACCCTATTACATTACATTTATATAAGATGCATTAGGCAGAATTGATAATATTTTCTCCTAGTTTTTCTACAATGAAAGCTCTCCAAAAAGCGTGCATGGCTGTATCCATCTTATCTACTTTAAATTATCCGCTTTAAATTCGCTAATCTGCTTTAAAACAAGCTTTTCTCTATTCTGATCCTTTGGTCCACATTTGCTAGCTTTGTTGCTGGTTGCTCCCGCATCAGACTCCCGAGGCACAAAAATTTATGACCTCCTGGTCATATGCTTCTCCTGGTCTTTAGCAATTTTATCCACTTCATTCCTTCACTGCAACCAACCTCTGCAGTAATAGCCTCCTCTGTTACATGATACCTCACCAAGCCCTCCGCACTCAGTCTTATGGCATCCTTCTCTAGGTTGCTGCAAATCTTCTCACCTTCCGCTGCCGCCATCTGCACAATAGCAAGACCATAAATTCTTCATCTCTAACTCAACTGTACCTCTTTCCACAGAATCTTACTGCTCTCATACCACCTGATGAAACTGAGAATTTGGGGGTTGCCAAAAATCCCAATTTCTTTAAAAAACCGAGATCCTGGACTTGTGGGTTATGGCCCACTCAATCTTCCGCTGCGCTGCAATAGGAATATCCAACCACCGTTCTTAAGAATGAAACCAGAGTGTCAGGAATTATGCGCACAGAATTTTTTTGAAGGCACATGCATGATATCATTATAGCAGCACATCGTTGAATGCACCACAATATATCATTCTAACGCTACACTATATAAGCGTTGAATGCATTACCAGCATAATATATGAGCGGTGAGCGCACAACATTTAAATCAACCCCACGCTCACGCTATGTAACATTACCAAATCAGCCTTGTATTGAAATTATAGTGACAGTGTATTGAAACTTAAGCGGACAGTGCACTGTATATGTCTTGGATTAACTGCCATGGTATATGTTAATTACTACTGTAATTGCCACAACGTTCCGAATGAAAATTACAGCATACATATAAATAAAGAATAGTCTACGCACATCCCAATGCCACAGCGTTTTCATTTGAAATCTACAGGCATACATACTATGGAATGGATAGTATACGCACTGCTATTCCTTAAACACATCCAAAAACAAATCTATAAGTTAACACGCAGGGTATACAAACAACACTAACCCAGGTTTATATATTACACAAAACACTTACAAAATTAAGGCATTTCAACCTTAAACCAAGCTCACGCTCGATTACATTTTACTCACACAGTTTTTCCTCACAAAAACATATATCCTTCACACCCTATTACATTACATTTATATAAGATGCATTAGGCATAATTGATAAGATTTTCTCCTAGTTTTTCTACAATGAAAGCTCTCCAAAAAGTGTGCATGGTTGTATCCATCTTATCTACTTTAAATTATCCGCTTTAAATTCACTTTTCTGCTTTAAAACAATCTTTTCTCTATTCTGATCCTCTGGTCCACATTTGCTAGCTTTGTTGCTGGTTTCTCCCGCATCACCATCTCCCTTTTCTCATATTAAATTGTCATTTATTTCCTTTTTCCTTTGCCAATGCCATTGCCAGTTTCCATAGCCATTAATCAGCCATAATTGATGTCCACTATAATGTTTTTTCCTCCATTGAGCTTGGAATATGTGTCCCATGGTCTTGGTTTAATTTATTTGTTGTTACATGTGTAATGATAGCACTTCATAGTTGTGAACTATATGAAATAATAAAATATATTTCCTTAAACATAAACATGTAAAAGATAAGGGACTATTGCATGCATCAATCATCAGAGAAAGTTATAGGGTGGGATCTTGTGCTTGGGCTTTCCAAAGAGTGTCTCACATACTAAAGATGCCTCTAAATGTAGACTAGTCGAGCATCTAGGCTAAATAGGAAAGAGGGTTTGTGTTTTTGAATTTGTTGGGGGTGGTTGAGGTAGGCTATGATTTCATTGGGATTCTTTTGTTTTTATTTGATGATGCGTCCCAAAAAAGTTTTCATTTTGCAATTGAGGGTGATGGAATGAAAATACTAGTTCATATGACCTCTAGTATGGCCAGTGTTGGGGACCCAGTTAGAGACTTCCTCTTGAATTTCCATTTTGAATGGACATTTTAGTCAATTTGTATCCAGGCTTCAAGTTGATGAATTTCTTCTTGTAGTTCAGGAGGGGTAGTGTAAAGATAACTTTTAGCTACTAGCTAAGCTCGTGGATAAACTCTAGGTATTCCTAAGGAGGGTCTACGACTACAACTATGCCTCAAGTGCATTATTTGTTTGGGTATGACACTAAGTGAGGGCTAGAAACCAAGGCTAGGATATTTAGGAGTTGGATGCAAAACCAAGGATTGAGTTCTAGAGGAAGGATATTATAGTGAAAGGTGAGAGAAACACTTTCAAAGTGTAGGAAAAAAATGTAGCGCAAATGAGAAGAGAAAGAACAATAAAAGCCAGACATAGAAGTGATAATAAATGTTTGAAAAAAAATGTTTTCTAAGTGTGGAGATTCACCCCAACCTTACAATGGAGATTCTTAATATGCAAAAGGACTTTGTTACAATACCATGACCCAATTCTATGTCTCACTAATACTACATGCTCAAAAAACCATAATTCATGATAGTATGATACATGTCTATATGCCATATTTTTTAAATAGTCAATAAGGAAAATATACATTACTACTTTTCAGATAAATCTTATCTTTTGATATATGATCACAATTAAGAATATTTTAATATATTCCATAAAAGCGATGTCTCTACTATTCATTTAACAATTATTGACAATTAAATGAAATTTCTAAAAACATATAACCAGTTTTCAATAAGTGTTATATATAATATTCAACATTCAAAATATATCGAAATTAACATCAAATTAATAGTTAAAGTTTGATCAATATTTCAGAGTTTAATTTAAGCTTTTGTAATGTAAACAATTTTGATATGATTTTTCCATAAGAATCATATCAAAATCTAATCCATGTCGTGATCTCACTAATTATGCATAGAGGTACTATTTCTTCTAAAGTGAGTTTTCATATCAATTGTTCACATGGTTGAGTCGAGAGGCTCATTCTACAACCCAATATGAGGAGAATGTGTAAGTTTGTTCGTCTGGCCATTCCCTATAAATGAAATAAAAGTTAGAAATTATGTTCTAAATAGAAATATAACATTGGCTATACTAAAAATATATAAATATGCTCTAAAATAATTAGAAGTAAGATGTTTAAATCTTATAATTTGGTTATTGATAAAATATTTTAAGACTAATTAATATTGACATATACTTAAAAATATCTTAATAATAAAATACCATTTTAATTTGCTTCATAAAATGTCTTGATGTACATCTTATGTAAAATAAATATTCAATTTTTTTTGTGTATATATCATAAAAAAATAAGTTTTTATGGTGAAATAATTTATTTGGTCCTATATATACTCTATTTAGCATTCAAAATACCATTTAAACAATTAAAAATGGCACATTGTATTTTACACATTAAAAAAATTTGTACATGAAAAAAATTGATTCCTCTCAACTTATGTTAAATCCATACTTAAAATAAATCTATGCTAACTAGTAACCTTTCAATACCCATATCATCAAACATTTCATGGCCAAACAAACGTTAGTGTGTTGGTCATGAAACTTGGTAACTATCATACATCCATCCATATCAAAAGCATTTTATTACACAACAAGCTACATAGTACCAACATGTCAATTATCCAATACAGTAACATTTGAACTTCATCACTGAAATATGGCTAATTTGGTTATCTTCTTTAAAAAGTTTTTTTACATACATTTGATTATATGATTAAAGATCATTATTGGAGATGTAAACAAGGTCGTAGAGCTAGCATGCCACTTAGTTTAATTATTTAATCTTGAAAAGTATAAACCAATTGCCACATTTTCACAAGGGCTACATTGTATATTCTCTCTTAGCTTGGATATAGCTAAATCGGGGTCAAAAATGAAACTTTCATTGGAGGTGATTGAGGGAGATGTATTCATAATAATGGGCAACACATAATCCTTAGTGTTAAATATAATGTGCTTAAAACATTGATTTTGATTGTATTAACTTTTAGTTGATCATATTTTTTAAATTCATTGTTTCATAGTTAATATTCTTTTGACCAAATTCTTTTACAAAATCACAAAGTTTTCGAAGTAGAACAATCATATGATGTTGTTAAATTAAAACATTTTAATACTTGTATTTAATGTGGTCAAACCATGTGTGTTGTTAAATTGAAACATTTCATGCTTGTATTGAATTTGGTAAAACCGTGTGTCTTGCACAATCACAAAAATGTCTAAGTTGGAACATCTAGATGTTAGATATAATGTATCAATACAGTAACAAAAATGTCTAAGTTGGAACATCCAGATGTTAGTTATAATGTATCAATACACTTGTTAGATCATTTTTCATATTTATTTATAATTTAATTTATATAATTATAAAAATTAATAAAACTTGATCAATAATTGTTTTCATCAATAATTGTTTTAAAAACTTGAATCAAAATAACTATTTTTTACTATGAATTTCAAGCAATAAAATTAATTATAAACTCATTAAGTGTATAATTTACTTCAATGATAATATTTTTTTATTTAAGAAATTTTAAAAGATAAATGTAAAATATCACCAAGGTATATCGAAGGAAGAATAATGTAATAATGTGGAATCT
Organism: Pinus taeda; assembly: GCA_000404065.3. NCBI lineage: Eukaryota > Viridiplantae > Streptophyta > Pinopsida > Pinales > Pinaceae > Pinus > Pinus taeda. The sequence goes on from APFE031666908.1 coordinate 230,573, forward strand.
ATTTTTTTTAATTTTTTTTATTCCTTATTATATATTTATGTAAAATTAACTAAATATTTTTAAGTTCATATTTTATTGTACATTGATAATTAAAATTAGATTTAGATTTTGAATTACAAATATGTTTTATTTTGTTGTGGGGTTTGTTTCGTCTATAGTTACATTATTGTTCTCTGCCCAAAGGAAAAGTTTTTCCTTACTTGAATTAGAAAAACATAAGAGCCCTCTTAGTGGCAATTTATAAGGATAAAATATCTATAGCTTAATACTTGTTCCTTTCATAACTTCAACAATTCTAGTGCTTGAGAGTAATAAATAAGCTATTGTAATTGTTAAATTGCAAGAGCAACTTCATTGCACATAAGTTTATGTAAAACAATAAAGAGGAGATATGAATCAAAGTCTTTGTTCTCTATAGATGTAGAGAAACAATTGATAATGTTAAATACTTAAATAACGGACAATTTTGAAAGTTAGTTCTCATTTTAGAGAAATTACTATTAAAGAGAAGAAACATGAGGGTGTGATTATATGGTCATGATTATGAATGGACAATTTTGAAGGCAATTCAGTTTTAGAGTAATTAAGATTAAAGGGAAGAAACATGAGGGTAAGATTATATGGTCATGATTATGATTAACTTATGCTATAGATATTAAAAATTTGAAATCTGACCATAGATTTAAGGTGGTGAATCAACATTAAATAATAATCTTAAAATAGCGTCATCAAATAAATCTCTTGTATATGTAAAAGTTGTTTATGATGTTATTTACATAGTTTGATATTTACATGAATAACAAACATGTGATCTATAGTTTGTGCTTTTGGACATCTAAAACCTTTTAAAGTAGCTAGTACATGCAATTTATTTTAATATAACTAAATTAAAGTAAAACCCAATAAGGAACTAAAATTGCATATTGCAATAAGAAGACAATTACATTCAGGCAAAATCATGTAATAGTTTTTTACACATTTGTACATCATTTTGCAACAGAGATTTTTGTCTCTTGGTATATGCAAATGCTTTCAACAATAAATAAAGGAGAAATTTACCAACCATAAATATAATAATTTAATATTCTTCTTATTATTATTTGTGCATTATAATATAAAAAAGAAAAATTTAGAATGTTTAAATTTAAAATTATTATTAAATATTGCCAAATATATTATGATTATCAAGAATAATTATAAAAATATCTTTAAATAATTAAAGATAACAAATGTTTGTAATATTCATAATAAATATAATTAAAATAATATAATAAAAATTTCAATATATATATATATAAATAATGATTAGGAAAATAAAATAATTTCATTAAATAAATATTAAATTTAATATAATATTATTAAATAATAAAATATAATAATTAAAAATAATTTTGTATTATAATATTTTTAACTTAATTAAAAAAATTTATGACAATAAAAATATAATTATATTTTATTAATTAATTCTAAAGATAGAACTAATTTTATTATTAATAAAAAACATAAAATTTTATGTGCATTAAAAAAACATAGAATATAAACATAATAACACGAGGGAAGTCAAGTCCATCGTCATTCAAATGATTTAAGAAAATAATTTATTAATAAAAAAATAATATGTTATACATACATATATATATATACTATTTACTAAGAGAATTTTAAGTCTAACCAATCCAGCCTAGGACTACACTTCCACAGCATGATTAATAACACTAGTTTTATGAAATTTATGAAGCACACGTCATCATTATAAAATAAGACCCAACACTATAAAATAAGACCCAATCAGATTAACCAATCACGATCCAAAAAACTAAATTAATTTTTTTTTTGGGGCAATATTAACGTTTGAAAAAGTTGTTTAATTTTCAGTGAAATTAATAATAATATAAAGATCAACGCATTCTCGAATGCGTGAGCGATAGAGATAATAAAGTAATTTGTTCATGGTGATAAAACTAGAAACGATCCCCAATACAAACATTTTTATTAGAAATTTTAACGAATATTCTCATTAAAAAAAAATGGGTTAACCATACACTTTATGACTTTATCCAACTCTATGACGTAATGTTTTAGTCGATAAACTTTTCAACGAGAGACTCTTCTATTTCTCTGTAAATATGTTTACACTTTTCTTCAGTACGTCGTGTCATGTTAAGTGAGCACGGATAACGCAAGAAACCAAAGGAATAATATAATAAAACGAATGGTGAATGGTTTTTAATACAACCACCGACGCTTCCGATTTTTTTGCTGTCAGAGTTTCTTCTGATTACTTACTTATCAGAAGGTGTATTGGTTTTTCGATATTTTTGGCAGCAATTTATTGGAATCCCAAATTTGATAGCTAATTTTTGCACAATTAAAATATGTCATGGATTTTTCAAGTACTTAATCCAAATATGTAATTAAAAAATTATTTAACTTCAACAAATCAAAATTTAACCAGTTCAAGTATCTGTGTCCTGCTATGTTACATCAGCGTCTCCTTCGTTTCTTTCGACATTTTCGGCGGTAGAAGACCCGTGAACAATTCAAGTGCCACGTTACGTCAACGTCTCCTTCGTTTTCTTTCGACATTTTCGGCGGTGGCAAGCCCGTGAACGCTATGGCAAAGATTTTATATATTATTGAATTCAAAGACGCGCCAAACCAACATTATTTGACACTTTGCAACAAAGTTATTGGCCGCCGTCCTTGAACATTGCGATAATTTATCTCATCTCTCGAAAGATATATCCAGCCTCCCGAGACAAGGTTTTCAATGAACACCTGACTCCTGAAGCTTCATTTTCTCGCACTCGCTTTTCCACTCTACTCACCTATCGTCATGACCTGTTAAGTCAGCATTGCCTTTATAAGGCGGTAAGCAAAGCAGTGAAACTAATCTCTTTTCCAATTTGAGATCACTTTACATACCTATTTCATTTTGGAAAAATTAAATAA